>LPNX010668434.1:0-23865 GCA_001517045.1 Pseudotsuga menziesii | reverse complement strand
GTACATAATTTTTTTGGGAAATTATATTTTTTATTAATTTTTTAAATCGACCACTGAATATTTGAATCACATTTTGTACACAAACTTTTTTTTACTGATTTCATAAATTAAAAAACCAAAAATACCCTTTTGAAGAGGACACATTGATCTGGAGCTTATATATATATATTCATTTTTCGTGTAGTATACTTTTTTTGTTCTTGATTTTTCTTTGAGCTCCTTTGAAGTTGTGGACATGGTTTTTAAACTGTGTAAATTTTAAAAGAAAAATTAAAAAAAAACATCATACGAACTCAAAAACACGTAAATTATATGCCAATGAATAGAATATTCATTGGTGAATCCATTGTCATCAAGTCCACCACCTAAGGTGTAATTAATGATAGGTTTTACTCCTTTCAAAAATGCTTGTAAAATTAAATATGCATATTAAGGAGCTAGAGGCCTATTTTTAAAGCCCTCGATCGAGCTATTAGCTTAATCGAGGTCTTGAAAATCCTCGATCGAGGGTTTGAGAATATTTTTAAATACCTCGATTGATGGTTTACCTACAATTAATAAAATAGCTCGATCAAGCTATTTAATATTTCAATTGAGTTATTTCCTCGATTACTTTGAAATGTAATCCATAATAGAATGTATATTATAAACATATAATATTCAAAAAACTCGATGGCTCGAACGAGCTAATTCTGATATTACTTTGAAATGTAATCCATAATAGAATGCATATTATGAAAACATAATATTCAAAGAAATATAGCATACTATAATTATAAATATACAATTGGTATGTTAAAAATAAAAATAAAAATGTAATACAAATAAAGAAATTACTTATAACATTTAAAGTTTGGGACGTAGAAAATTAAATGTTATTTACATTTGTTTCTACATCCAAAAACTCAAATGTTAATAAGTAATTTCTGTATTTGTGTTACATTTTCATTTTTATTTTTAACATTCTAATTGTATATTTATAATTATAGTTTGCTATATTTTTTAAATATTATATTTTTCATAATATGCATTCTATTATGGATTACATTTCAAAGTAATGTAGAAACTAGTTTGATTGAGATAATAGCTCAATCCACCTATTCCTAATCTGAGATTTTTACATTAGCTCAATTTTAAGCCCTTGATCGAGCTTGCATTTCAGGCAATCCACGCCCATGTCTTGCAAAAAAAATTTACATGTTTTCATAGGAACACCTAGGTTATATGATTATTTTCTTAGATGTGCATCATATTAGCTTCCCAAATATGTGATTTCATTACCAAAGACCGAATAATCACGTCTATGATTTCACATTGACGTAACAAGATACCCTACATGGAAAACCACCCATCCAAGCCTCACAAGATCCAACTTATTTCCAACCCAACAATTTATAGAAGATGGATGGGCTTGTTAGAAACCTTTAGGTAGAGGATATATGGTTATTTCTCCAACAAACCCAAATCCAATAAGATAAACACACTAAAATATAATAACTCCTTAATGAATAACACATAAGGCTTCAAGAGAGTGTGGAACACAAGTGAAGGTTCCCTAGGGAAAAGAATGAACAAGTGTTAAAAAATGTTGTAACTTCGGAAGATATTCTAGTTGTGTGAATTGTATTCCTCCTTCAGGAGTTGTCACTGATGTAATTGGTCATGTAAGAGTCATTGAAATAAACAATGTAAAGCTCTGGATGTAAGTCGGGTCAATAGTACCCTTGAGTTAGACAAGTCGGCCGAGCTAGGTTTTAGGACAAGTCAAGAGTCATATATAAAAAGGGAGGTGCCTCCTTCATCTGTACTCACTTTACTCAAGCAATTTTGCAAGAGAGAGAAGAATAAGTGCGCAAGAATAAAGAGAGAAGTAGTTGTCTTGGGTTTTACACTGTTTTGGTTGAGTTCTATAATGAGGAAGTTTTGATGGGTTTTCTCCCCCATGAGGGTTTCCCGGGCTAAATATTTTGTTCTCTTGTGTGACTGTACTTGTTGTTATTTCAATGATCCTACCATCTTAAATTGTTTTAGAATGTCATCTAAACAATAAGAAAACTTAACATGGTATCAAAGCCACCCTGAAAGGAGACATTATGCAGCTAGGATTTATTGTTACGAACAATTCTCTTGAAATATCAACCATAAAAGAAGGTTAAATCAACTCTCCCTAGAAGGGCACATTTTTCTGTAAAGACAAAACTGAATTCCTAGAAGTTTCATTTTTGGGATCGGCACTGCTACCGAGAAGAACTAGGGCTTCAAATATTTTGAGGTTACATCATGAATCTCAAAAAAAGGAATACATAGTCTAGCTCATGTTGGGGAGGCGGATTTTTTTCAACACTCATCTCTACAAGTGATTGCAACTGGAAAATTAGGGTTTTACAATCAAACCCTAGGCCAACCCGAAGAAGGTCAGCCAAGAGTAGTATTCTCCAAGTAAGTATTGTCTCTCCTATTTCCATTTGAGGTTCTCTTTTTGTTAAAGATGACAAAGAATACCAAGCTAGATGATAATCTTGAGGGTGCTGAGAACTTCAGAGCATGCAAGTACTATATCATGCTCATTCTAGAAGAGAATGATCTAGAAGGCTTCATAAAGGAATAAGTTGCATAACCTAGAGGAGATGAAGCTAAGGCCAAGCAAAAAAAGTATATGATCAAGGTTAAATGAATCATAGCTAACTCCATCAAAGATAACTTGATCTCTCAAGTATATTCAATGCGAACACCAAATGAAATGTTTGATGCCCTATCGAACCTATTTGAAGGAAGGGACATCAATAGGAAGATGACTTTGAGAAATCAACTCAAAGGTGTGAAGGATCAGAAGTCAAAAACCATGCACTCATACTTCACAAGAGTATCTTAGATCAAGGAGCAACTGGAAGCTATTGTATACATGGTAGAAGACGCAGAAGTTGTAATGACCACCCTGAATGGATTTCCAAGAGATTGAGAATATTTCATTTAAGGAATATGATCCAAAATAAAACTGACCAAGTTTCGACAGTTATGGTAAGAATGTGTTGAAGAAGAAGAAATATTAGCAGTCAGGGAAGAGAAACTAAATAAAGTGAAGATCAAGCCCTAGCATTTCATACCAAAGGAAAGAAGAAGAGGAAGAATTATGATCATCCTTCTAGAAAAATTACAAGGGTTTAAGAAGAATAAGAAGTTCAAGAAATACTTCTCAGGTTATAAATTCTCCACTTGTCACAAGATGGGACACATCTCCATAGACTATCCCATGAGGGTAGATCAACTCAAGAAGAAGAAAAAAATATTCAAGGCACATACAATTGAAGACAATGATCAAGAAGAAGAAGAAGAAAGGGCTAAAGAAGATGAAGACTCCTAAAGAATATGTCTTAATCTCAACACTCACAGGTTCAATCTCACCTGGTAATGATACTTGGCTAGTAGATAGTGGTGCCTCCAGGAACATGACAGGTTACAAGGATTCACTCTCTTGTCTTGAGTAGAAGGATTCTCCACACAAATTAATGCTTTGAGATGATTACCAATATCCCATCAAAGGGATGGGAGAAGCCTCTTATAAACTAGACTCAGGAAATTCCATGAAGATGAAGGATGTCCTGTATGTCCCAGGGCTAAAGAATAATCTCCTTTCTATCTCAGCATTAGATAAGAAAGGTTTTATATTTTTTTTTTTGTAGATGGTGAAGTTCTTATGTGGACAAAAGGAAAAACTATAGATGATGCAGTAGTGATTGGAGTTGAAGAAGGAGGACTCTACAAACTAAAGGGACATGTAGACTCATCATTGATGACTAGCACCACAATCCCATGTGAGTATAGAAGACTTGCTCATTTACATTACAAAGAATTGCCAATTGTGATGAAAGTGGTGAAAGGCTTGCCAGAGATTTAGATAAACCATGAAGGAGTGTGCAAAGGATGTTCACAAGGAAAGAATACCAAGAACCCTTATCCAAGCGGTAACAATAAAGAAAAAGGGATTCTAGACATTGTTCACTCATATATTTTTGGACTAATGCCAACTACTTCATTAAGTGGGTATGTTTACTATGCCTCCTTCATTGATGACTACTCCCACAAAACTTGGATCTATTTCTTAAAGAAGAAGGATGAAGTATTTGAGAAGTTCAAGGAGTTTAAGGCTCTTGTAGAAAACATCTCTGAAGAGAGGATCAAGATCTTAAGATCAAATAATGGAGGAGAATTCACATCAGGTGAATTCAACGAGTACTGCGGAGAAGCTGGGATTAAGAGGGAGCTCACCATTCCCTCCAATCCACAACAAAATGGTGTAGCAGAGAGGAAGAATAGTAATATCATGGAATTTGTAAAATCCATGATACAGGATCAAAATATACCTATGTATCTGTGGGAAGAAGCAACTAGAACAACAATATGTGCATCATAGAATATCCCACAATTCCCTTGGGAATAAAATTCCGGAAGAGATGTTTACCAGAGAAAATACTGAAGTCAATCACCTTAAATATTTGGTTGTCTTGTTTACATACACATTCCCAAGGAGAAGAGATCAAAGTTGGATCCTTCAGGAAAGAAAGGATTGTTTGTGGGATATAGTGAGAAATCAAAAGCTTATCAAATCTATATCCCAAGGAACTTTCAAACTGAGCTAAGTAGAGATGTTACTTTTGAAAAAGATACACCTTTTAGGAAATCAAGGAAATACAATGAAGTCGAAGAGGAGAATGAAACTCCTTGAGATGGAGAAGTTTCTAAACCATCCAGAAATGAGGTAGAAGAACAGATACCTGAGTAACATGACATGATAGAACCTCAGAAGCCTGAAGAACTTCCTAGTGAGATGATCTCACGCAAAATAAGGCATGCTTGGGCACGAGAATTAATTGAAGAAGCAGAAAGAATTGGTGTCCCTTAAGGAACCATCAAAGAAAGAAAGAAGCCAAAACCATACCCCAGTTATGTGGCTTTGATGTGCAACCTCATTTACAAAGAATCTACGTGCTTTGTAGAATCAATAAAGAAAAAGGAATGGGTAGATTCCATGGTCGAGGAATACCAATCCAGCATAAAGAATGATGTATGGGAATTAGTACCAAGACTAAAGAACAAGTTAATAGTATCCTCGAAATGGATCTACAGAACAAAGCATTCAGCATATGGCAGTATAGAGAAGTATAAGGCAAGATTTGTATCCTACGGGATCTCTCAGAAAGAAGGAATCGACTATGAAGAGACCTTTTCACCAGTAGCAAGGCACAACTCAATTAGAACCGCCCTTTCCTTTGCATCCAAGATGAAGTGGAATTTACATCATATGGATGTAAAGACAACTTTCCTAAATGGAGTAATAGAAGAAGAAGTATACATTGAACAACCACAAGATTTTGATACATGTAACCATAAAACTCATGTATGCAGACTTAAAAAGGATTTGTATGGGATGAAGAAAGCCACGAGAGTGTGGTATGGAAGAATTCATGGTTTCCTTATGATTTTAGGATTTAAAAAGAGTAATGCATATTCCAACCTCTACAACAAATCCGAGGATGATGGGATTATGATATTACTACTATATGTAGATGACTTATTTTTGACAGGAGAAGACAAGCCCATCAACGAATACAAGAAGAAGCTCACTGCAGAATTTGAGATCAAAGACGTTGGAATGATGCACTACTTCTTAGGTCTTGAAGTATGGCAATATCCAGATGAGATTTTCCTCAACCAAGGAAAATATCAAGTAAGGATCCTAAAGAGATTTTGGATTATGGATTATAAGGCTATGACTACTCCGATGACAACAAATTTGAAGCTCTTGAATGATGATTCTTAAAAGAGAGTGGATGTTACCTTATACAAATAGATTATTGGTTCACTAATGTACTTAACCAATACAATACGTGATATACGTTTTGATGTAAACACTTTAAGTCAGTATATGGTGAATCCCAAATATATTCACTTAGTAGGAGTAAAACATGTGATGAGGTATCTAAAATGAACATTAGATCATTATGGTCTCATATATGCATCAGACGACGAGACTAGATTACATGGATTTACAGATTAATATTGGGTAGGAGGTTCTGAAGACAGAAATATCACTTCAGGATGTTATTTTAGTTTGGGATGAAACAGATCTCATGGTTCAACAGAAAGCATACCAATATTGCACTTAGCACGGCAGAAGCTGAATACACAGTAGCATGCCAGCTTGTAGCGAAGTAGTATGGCTTCACAATATGTTGGCAGGACTATTTGATAAAGAGGTAGAGGTAATTGATATCGATTGCGATAATTAGAGTTGTATTAAGATGACAGAAAACCTAGTGTTTCATGATAAGTCAAAACATATCGAAATCAGATATCACTACATCCAGGATATGGTACAGAAGGGAGTTGTAAATATTAAGTATGTTCCTACAAAGGAACAAGGGGAAGACATATTAACTAAGCCTTTGTCTCATGTAAATTTTGAATACTTTCGAGACAAGCTTAATGTAGCTCGAAAGGATCTCCCTTGAAAAAGGGAGTAGAAGGGGTAGAAGGATCTTTGTTGCAGTGGCATGGTAGCTCAGTTTAGGGTAGGGTATTTTTAGCTAGGCTTGTTGGCCAGAAAGGGTTAGTAATTCAGACGAGGCATGTTGATCCTAGGGGGATTAGTATGTCTTCCTAGACTTGTTTGGCTTGAAAGGGTTAGTAAGCTAGAAAAGGTTTGTTTGGTCCCTAGGGATACCCAACTGTCTTACTAGGTTTGTTGGCTCGAAAGGGTTAGTAAGTCATAAAAAAATCTCATGTGGATCTACCAAATAACCCACCTTGATGCTGCTTTAGAAGGCCAAAGGGAAAGAGGTGGCTTCAATATTCCTATACTGATGAGGTAGGTTCAGTACTCTCATACGGATGTTCATGAGGTAGATTGAATATTCTCATAATGATGTTGATGAGGCAGATTCAGTATTCTCATACTGATGATGATGAAGTATTTTGAGTATTTTCATATTGATGATTGATGCGGTAGATTCAGTATTCTCATACTGATGATGATGAGGTATTTTCAGTATTTTCATACTGATGTTGATTAGGTAGGTTCAATATTTTCATATTAATATTGATGAGGAAAGTTCAGTATTCCCATACTGATGATGATGAGGTATTTTCAGTATTTCTATACTGATGTTGATGAGGTTTGCTTCAGTATTTCTTTACTGGATTTTCAAATAATGATTTAGCATTTATTTGTTGATGATGAGGTTTTAGCACTAACATTCTAATTATGTTATTGTTGTTACTTGGGTATTTACATACTACTATGGCATGTAGATGATCAATATTCACTTACTCACATGACAAAAGATGATTCAGTAATCATATACTAGTATGAAAAAAGAAGACTCGGTATCTACATACTGATATTGCAGAAGAAGAAGAAGACTCAGTACTTACATACTGATATTACAGAAGAAGAAGAAGAATCAGTATCCACATAGTAATGTTGCAAAAGAAGAAGAAGAATCAACATTCACACACTGATATTACAGAACAAGACTCAATGTGCACATACTAATATTGCAGAAGAAGTCTAAGTATCCACATACTGATATTGCAGAAGAAGACAGAAGAATACTCAGTGTCCACTTACTGATATTGTGAAAGAATTTACAGAAGATGATCCAATATTATCATACTGATATTGATGATGAAGATGTGTGATGTGGTTCCAAAACTTCCTATGACATATAGAGACTCACCAGTTAGATGTACAGTGGTAGTAGTGGTTGTTGATATAGAATACCTTCCTAGTTAAGAGGGAGTGTTAAAATGTTGTAACTTTGGAAGATATTCTAATTGTGCTAATTGTATTCCTCGTTTAGGAGTTGTCACTAATGTAATTGGTCATGTAAGAGTCATTGAAAGAATCAATGTAAACCTTTGGATGTAAGTCGAGTCAATAGTACCCTTGATTCATTATAATAAATATTATTTTGGTGGCCTGCTAGTCAAGTAGGCCCTGTCAGTTAGACAAGTCGGCCCAGTTAGGTTTTAGGACAAGTCAAGAGTCAAATATAAATAGGGAGGCCCATCCTTCATTTTTACTCACTTCACTCAAGCAAGTTTGCAAGAGAGAGAAGAAGAAGTGCACCAGAAAGAAGAGGTAAGCAGTTGTCTTAGGTTTATACTGTTTTGGTTGAGTTCTATAATGAGGAAGTTTTGATGGGTTTTCTCCCCCACAAGGGTTTCCCAGGATAAATATTTTGTTCTCTTGTGTGATTGTACTTGTTGTTCTTTCAGTGATCCTACCATCTTAAATTGTTTTAGAATATCATCTAAACAATAAGAAAACTTAACAATAAAGACATTTGAATGAGCTCGCTTTACAAATGAGGGAATTCGTGTATTTATAGCACTCCACTAGGGTTAAAGCACTAGCCCTAGAGAAGAGACTAGGTATACCTTACCCCATGGGTGCAACAACCCACATAGTAGGTTGACACATGGCCATAAGTGAATATTAGTCAAAATATCTCAACAATCCCCTTTAACTTAAGAAAGGACCATAAAGGAAATCTCGTCTCTATATATTATCATATAATTTCACCATCCCACCCAATAATAATTATAATATAGGGTCATCATAATCCATATCTCTCATGAATAAATCCTTCATGATTGTTATTGGGAATCAGGATTGATCATGCTAAAAAGGGTCTTTGACAATGCGAACTCATATTTTTCAGGGAGTGGAGGGCTAACGGAAATAAGGGCTCATGATGGGGATAAATATAATTTCTAAGAAGGCTAAGTAAGAAATTCAAAAACAATGATATTAGTGGAAATAACCCAATTGGACAAATATGGCTATAATGAAGTAGTAGGATTATCTTCATCATCCCAAATTTTGAAGAAAATATGTCTTTGTTGAATTGGATATCACCATAAGAAGGGGGATCACCATTATTGTGTGTGATTTCTCACATACATGTGCAAAATGCACTTACCTAGGGGTTGTGCAATCCTTATCAACAAATTGGATGAAAACAAAACAAAACTAAACTAAATGGATCAATTCTTAAACATGCATGCAACATTCATTCTAAAACTAGCCATAAAAGAATAATGAAACATGTAAAAGAATGATATTTTATTATTACATAAAGAATATGATGTTACAATCCCACCTTGGTATCAATTATGGTCGATAAATGGCCTCTGCAGTTGATCCAAGGGAGGGTTCAATGATATCCTTTGTATCCCAACCTCCAACCAGGTGACTAATGGAAGATCCAACAATTGTGAAAGTAGAAGCATGGTATGGCCTCTTTCGTTCTTTCTAGTGGAATTTAAACAACATAATGATGCTATGAAAATATAATTATAGATCTATATGAAAATGGTGACCCTGAGGGTTGCATTTTATAGAAAAAATAGTGGTAAAAAATGAGATTTGGTTCCAATGTGGATATTCTCCATTCCATTGATGACTTAGTGGAAAGGTTGGTGTTAGGAATACCAAATAAATAGTTAGTTCTGACCTTGATAGACATGTTTGTCCATTTTTCAACCACTACTTCCATTGGCAATGCACAATAATGGATGAGAACTAAATTTTTTGTCTTGTTTTAGATTGGGTCATTAATTTTCAGAAAAGATGAGTGACCATATTGATTTTTTCATCGTCAGAAAGGGAAAAGGGACTGTTGATGTTTGACAAGGTCAAATTTTGGATTTTCTTTCATTTTTTTGGTCATATTGTGTAGGTCATGTGGATGGATAAGTGTTATAGCTCAAAATGACACATTTCTTCCTGTGACCACTTTCCCATGATTCCGTCGCATGTCGACACTTCCATGACGACACTTCATGAAAAGTCACTGAATGTCACTGAAAAAACACCTAACTTGGAGGACCCATATCCTGATTTTGGTAACTCTGTTTAACCTCATCTCTACACTATTGGAAATATATTTCTTTTAGCTAAAACTTTCTAGAAGACACCAAAGTCTGAAAATGCCCAAAAATACCCTAAAAATGAGTTTTTTTGTGTGTATGTGACTTTCCTGAAGGCAAACCCGCGTACATACGTGACTTGCTATATATAATAGTCATGTACGCCTTATATACATGACGTTTCTGCATTGCAACCCGCGTGTATTCCTCGTGTAAGTGACTATTGTTTCTGCAACCCACGTACGCCTCTTAAAATGTCAAAAACCACGTATTTTGAAATTTAGTTAGTTTGGGTAGTTATGCAACTGAATCCTTCAGTTGTAACTACTTTGTCTTCACCCCTAACTCTTATTTAAGCATATAAATAGAGGTAGGGAGGTCCATGAGAAGAGAAATGAATCTTTGCATTGTTATGCTGGAGGATTTGGAGCTCTCTTTGCCCACACCTTTGCCCTAGAAGCATTCTCCTTGTGTTACAGAGCTTGGAGGCTAAGTTATTTGGAGAAGAGAAGCAGCAGAACCAAATCAAGGTTTCGTGAGGTGCCAAACTTGAAGAGAAGGTATACTTGTACTTGTTTTCAAGATTAATAAAGATGTGATGTCCTTCTTCTTCCCAAATAATTGTTCAATGTGTGATTGAATCTCTATTTATGATCATATTATGGTGTTAATCAGATTATTATTTCATGTGTATTTGATTATCATTGCTTTATATGTGGTCATAATGGTTTGAGGAAGGTATAATTTGTTTTGCAGGTCTCTTGGGGCAAGAGGAGCGAGAGGAGCAAGAAGAGGATTGAAGGGCTGCTTGGATCAACCTTCGTTTGGCTAAGGTATGAACCATTCTAATCTATGATCTTGCTTGTATTTACTTGCAGAACCATTTGCATCCACCTTTCAACCCCAATATTTTGATGGCCTCTTAAACCCTAGCCATAGGATACTTTCCTTTACAACAATAAGGTGTAAATGGTGCTAATATTGTCGATGATGATGCATGATGGTGATGAAACTTGTGATAAGGTAGGTGAGAAAAATTAGGCTATTAACAACCATTAAAAGGGAGCCCATCACTATGCTACATGTATAGAGAGGGCCATCACGATACAACACATATGGAGAGTGCTTATTAGAAGAATTATCATCACTAGACTACTAATCAAAATAAATCCCATCATTAGTTTGCATATCCTCATCAAAAGAGGAAAGGTTGGAGGAGACCTCTGGAATAAGAGAGGATTTCATTGAACATGTAGGCCCATAGGTCCCTGGAGATTCTCTGGGAGAAGATCTCAAAAGGGTTGTCATGAGTGCACTAAGACTCTATGAACATGTGGTAAGATCCAATACAACAAGTTGAGAGTCATAAACAAGTAAAAAGGGTTGTCATGAGTGCACTAAGACTCGATGAACATGTGGTAAGATCCAATACAACAAGTTGAGAGTCATAAACAAGTAAAGATACTAAAGAAGAAGAGGCGTATCCCATGGAGACATGTTGATAATTTTCATTGGAATCATCACTAGAAGGAAGTGTTGGAAGGGATTATGGTTAACCATGAGGAATAATATCATCAAATATAGCCTCATGGTTCTTAGTCACATGATGAGTGATGGGATCATAAATATTATACCCCCTTGAAAATATTTGTGGTATCTACTCATATTTTGGCACGGAGTATATTGGATAGGTAATACAAAAAACCTTCCATGAGGTGGGTGGATCCATGCACCTTATCCAAAAATCCTGAAATATGAAATAGAGGGATTATTCCCATGCTCAGTTGTTGATAAATGGTGTACAAGTAATTACTCTCCACAAAAGGAAATTGTCATGTTCTAGGAGTGAAGAATGCAATGATCCATTTTCATGACAGCCTTATTCTACCACTTAGCCACACGATTATGTTAAGGAGTATATGGAATATTTTACAGCCCAAAAAGGCCATGGGAGAAAATAAATTGATGGAATGCATTTACAATGTATTATCCTTCCACATCATACTAGAGACATTTGATCTTCTACATACATTGAGATTCAACAAGATTTTGAATTCTTAGAATTTGGAAAACACCTCATTCTTAGGTTTAATGGTGTAGATCCATAGAAACTAATAAAAAATATCAATAAAAGGGAGGAAGTACTTGGTTCTCTAAGAGAAGAATTTTATATGGGACCACAAATACTTACATCCTTGTTTTGACTTGTCCTTTCGAAAGGACTCTTGATGATGCTTACCCATTACACATCCCTTGTAAACACCACTAAGAGGGATTATCTATGGAATACCTTCAAAAGGTGGAGGTGACTTGTGCCTCAAAGATATATATTTGGTGTGACCAAGACAAAAGTTCCATAGATTATATTCATCATTTGCATTGGGCACCATTATAGTGAATTTTTTCGAGGTTGGATATGGAGAAGACTTAGATAGCTTCTACATATGTTCAAATTCATTATAACATCCAAAGGAAACAAATTTTAAGTTTCCTTCTATGTTTTCAACAACCCATCTATCTATTAAAGAAATGTAACTTTAGAAGATATCCTATTGTACAATTATTGTATTCCTCCTTCGGAGATGTTATTCCTCCATTCATAGATGTCCTTGATGTAATTGGTAATGTAAAAGTCATGAGGTAAAACCTATGTTGTAAGTCAGTGCAATAGTACCCACAAAAGTATTTTATAAATGTTATTTTGAGTCTCCGTAGGTAGGTTGGTCCTAATTAAATAACCTGGATGACCTAGTTGGTTATTTGAGTCACTCGTACCCACAAAAGTATTTTATAAATGTTATTTTGAGTCTCCCTAGGTAGGTTGGTCCTAATTAAATAACCTAGATGACCTAGTTAGTTATTGGAGTCACTCACCTAATGAATCTAAATAAGTGAGGCGCTCTCTCATTCACACACACGTTCACTTAAGCATTGCGTAAGAGAGAGAGAGAGAGAGAGAGAGAGAGAGAGAGAGAGAGAGAGGAGTAGTGTTCTGCAGAAAGGGAACCTCTATTATTGGTCTTGGAATTTTACATTGTACTTGGTAGAATTCTATATAGAGTAAGTTTTTTTGGGTTTTCTTACCCATGAGGATTTCCCAAGATAAATCTTTGTGTTATTTTGTGTGGTTGTGTTTATCTTTCTTTCAGTGATCCTTTTCTTATGGTTATGATGCTATGATGTTAAATGTTTTTAGATATTGTATAACCATTAAAATTATAACATGGTATCATAGCCACCCTTAAAGAAGTATTTGTGCAGTCGAAACACTGCTGCAACTGCAACTACTGGAGATCGGGGTTTCATGCTTGAAAAAACCTAGAAGGAAAAATATAGTCATCTTGGAATTTTTCGTTATAACTCAAGTTTGGTGAAGTTTCGGGAGCTGAAAATTGGAGATGTTCAAGATGAAATATTTATGTACCTTTTGCATGATTTTCAGCCTTATATTCACTATAATTTAGGAGATATGATTCCTCCAAATCAGGGTTCCAACCTCTTCCATAATTCATCCTTAAACATGTGACATAGGGAGAATTGTTATTTCTCAGGATAAGAAGGTACAAATAAAATTTAGCAAGATGTTTTAGATTTGGAACATAATTATTTTTCCTTGTGGTGTGAGTTTTAGACCGTGAAGCTGAAACAATGACACGTGGAAGTTCGTACAAGTTCGCTATACTGAACTAGTCCTCAAACAGGTCACCTTGGGAAATGTAACATAAGTTCCAATTGGTGAATCCAATTCTACTCTAAAATATGGGGTTGGAAAGAAGAAATATCAAGCTATATTATAATGAATTTTTAGACCTTGAGGAGCATAAATTTCATAGATAAAGCAGAATCAAGATTAGACAATTTTGTAGAAGAAACTAGAGAAAACTAGGGCTTCCTGTTTTGGACACTTTCCTCCACCGATAAGTTGAAAAATAAGGACTATCAAAATCTACTTAGGAGGGTGAATATTTCTATGGAATAAGTTTATTATTTTGTGGTTTTCAATTTTTGACCTAACACTGCTGCCGGGGAAAACTAGGGCATAAGATATTTTGCAGTTTTGTCTACAGTTTTGGGAAAATAAGTATGTTGCTCAGCTCTCCTTGAGGATGCGCATATTTCTATCCAATAAGATATGAAAGTTAACTAAATTCAAAAATTAGGGTTTCTCTATCAAACCCTAGGTCCACCAGAAGCAGTCTTCCATAAAAGCTTTCAAGCAAACATCAAGTTGAAGCAATCTCATTGGTAAGTTTTATCCTCTCTACTTCCATTTGAGGTTCTCATTTTTATCATGATGACAATCAGTTCCAAATTTGAGGACAACCTTGAACGATCCGAGGAATTCCGAGCATGGAATTATAGAGTGCTTCTCATACTTAAAGAAGCGTGACTTGGAGAACAATGTCAAAGAAGAAGTTGCAGATCTAGAGGGAGATGAAGACAAAGCATAAGAAGGACTTAATCAAAGCCAAGAGGATTATTTTTGTCTCCATTGAATCTCACATGTATCATCCTTGAATACTCCCAAGGATATATTCGATGTAAAGAACATCTTGTATGAAGGAAATGATATCAATATGAAGATGACCTTGAGAGCTCAACTCAAGGATGTGAATATGCAAATGTCAAAAAACATTCAATCTTAATTCACAAGAATCTCTCATCTCAAGGAAAAACTAGAAGCCATTAGAGACAATGTCGAAGAAGCAGAAGTGAAGATTACAACCTTGAATAGTCTCCCAAGTTCATGGGAATCTTTCATTCAAGGGATTTGTTCTATAAGTAATATCCCCTATGGAGGAATGCATGTAAGAAGAAGCTCGATTGATAGAAAAAGAAGAAGAGATGGATGAATATGACAATCAAGCCCTAACAACTCATGCCAAGAAGAGAAAGAACAAGAAGGATGAACATTCTCGCAAGAATAAAAGGACTTCATAAGAAGGACCTATCATAGCTCAAATTCACTTGTGATGAGAAAGGATACCTTGCGGAAGAATGTCATAAGAAAAAATAATGGAAGGATGATATGATCAAGAAGTACTAGTCGATCATGTGGAATGCTTTTTGGAGACCCGAAGGGAAGTTTTGTAAAAGTCTTACAAGTAGATCTACAAGATCAAGCATACAACAGATGGAAGTATCAAGAGATACAAAGCAAGGTTTTTGGTTTCTCTCAGAAAGAGGGATTTTATCATGGTGAGAAATTTCTCTAAGGACCAGAAACACATCTTCAGTGATGAAGATTACACTAAAAAATTGCTGTAATCAAAGTAGAAGAACAGACCGAGAAACCTCCAGGATTTGGGGACTCTCTATAGAGAACCACTTATGCACATGAGGATTTGTACAAGCTCAATAGGAACCCATGGGATAGAAAATACAATTACATGAGTAGATTAAGGATCAACTAGAGTGAAGGAGATCCCAACCTTTACTACAAGGTTGTATATATAATCCTACATAGGACGAGAAGATCAAACATGGGTGCAAGAGAAACTTAGAAGAAAGTTTGAGATGGAGGATCCTTATATCCAGTGACCTTGAGAGGTGACATAGATGGATACAGATAATATTAGAAGCAAAGGAGGCTACCTATCACTCAAATTTCCTGATACAAAGAGTACAATATGTAGAGGAAGGATGGTGCTCCACTTCAGAGCGAGTGACTATGGTAAATATCAAAGTTTGATAATATTGACATGATTCTCAAGATTAGAGGTACATTTTCCTTAACCAAGGAAAATGTGTGGTTGACACAAGGTTTGAGATGTTGGGATACACCAATGAAATAAAACTTTAATTAAATATGTGATCCTACTTCAGAAATAGTTGATCTCACAATCTACAGGAAGAAGATTGGTTCGTTGATGTACTTGACGAACATGAGGCTGGATATTTGCTTTGTGGAGCCGAGATGAGTTCACATGGTTGTGACAAAGAAAATGGTGTGTTACCTGAAGGGTACAATTGAATATGGACTCATATATGCGAGAGACCAAAGGATATTCCTGTAGGAATACAATGATCTAATTAAGTTGAAAATGATACAAATAGAAAGAGCGCTCTAGCATGTTGCAGAAAGAAGACCAGTGTTTATCTCAATGCAACCAAGGATGAATATATTGTAGTTGATAATAAAGTAAGGGAAGATTCCTCAAGTGATGAGAAATATGTAATTTGATCCAGAAGAACTCTACCAATAAAGATGAAGATCATACTCTTATCCATTTCATCTCTGGATAAGAAGGGATGCATTTGTAGGACACATGGATTCAACACCAATACACAGTTCTATGTGATATGTGGTGTAAGAATACTTTCCCATTATTCTCGATCATGAGCAAGATAGGATCAGGTCCTCATAATTAGATGATGAAGTATACCATGTTGTCCGAGACTCCAGTAACTCATGCAAGGTGATAGATATCAAGATGGAGTCCACCAAAAAAACAAAGATAAGTATTTGCATTGACATTTCCTATATATCTAGTAGTTTAGTTGTGTACATAGATATGTTCCTAAATCTAGGAACTGTATTATGCATGTTAGAGTATTTTCTTTTGTGAACAATTTACTACTAATATGCATATGATGAGTGACTAGCTTATGGTGTTGTACAACATTCCATTGCTACTTATCTAGAATGAAACCTTTTTGCTGACATGTTGGGAGTAGTGCACAATCGTAATAATGTCTTGGTAGAGATGGAAGGCATATAGAAAGTTACTGTATGTATATGGGATATGGATGAGTGTTGTATTAGCTAAAATAGTTTCATGATTATATGACTTATATCCTTATGTATAATAATTTGTCATTATGAATATGTTATGAAATGTTTCTAATCATACAATTGTATTCGACTTGTAGGAAGGATTGTATGCAATCACCTACAAGAGAAGAATGATGAAGTTCCGGATGCACAAGAGAAGAATGATGTAGTTGCGGATGCACAAGAGAAGAATGATGCAATTGTAGATGTACAAGATAAGAATGATACAATTGCATATTTACAAGAGAAGAATGATGCAGTTTTGAATGTACAAGAGAAGAGTGATGCAATTGTGGATGTACAAGAGAATAATGATAAAGAACAAGTTATAGAAGGGAGATGCAAAGCTCAAGTATGTTCCTACATAGGAATAAGTGGCAGATGTGTTGACTACGCCTTTGTCTCATGTAAAGTATGAATACTTTCAAGAAAAGTTTGGGGTAGTCTGAAAGGACCTCCCTCGAAAGAGGAAGTGAAGAAGAGGTAGGGGGTTTTATGTTACAGTGTTGTGGTATCTCAGTCTAGGGTAGGCTATGCCTACTTAGGCTTGTTGGCCTAAAAGGGTTAGTAAGTCAGATGAGGTGTGTTGATCCTAGGTGGATTAGTATGCTTGGATAGGCTTGTTTGGACCGAAAGGGTTAGTAATACAGACAAGGCTTGTTTGGACCGGAAGGGTTAGTAATACAAACAAGGCTTGTTTGGTCCCCTATAATATCCATTTGTTTGACTAGGATTGTTAGCCATAAAGGGTTAGTAGGTAATACAAATGCCTGGGTGGATCTAGCAGAGAACCCACCCTGATGCTGCTCCATAAGGCCAAAGGGAAAGAGGTGGTTTCAATATTCCTATACTAATGAGGTAGGTTCAGTATTCTCATACTGATGTTCAATAGGTGGTTTCATTATTCCTATACTGATGAGGAAGGTTTGGTATTCTCATACTGATGTTGATGAGGTAGATTCGATATTTTCATACTAATGTTAATGATGTAGGTTCAGTATTCCCATACTGATGATGATGAGGTAGTTTTAGTATTCCCATACTAATGATGATGAGGTATTTTAAGTATTCCCATGCCAATGATGATGAGGTAGTTTCAATATTTATATACTGATGTTGATGATATTTGCTTCAGTATTTCTTTACTAATTTTACAAATAATGATCTAGCATTTATTTGTTGATGATGAGGTCTTAGAAATAACATGATAATGATGTTGTTGTTGTCACTTTGGTATTCATATATTGATGTTACAATTATATGCTTCAGTATTCACGTGACTGATATGGAAGAATATGATTCAGTACTTACATACTGATATGGAAGAAGATGATTCCGTACTCACATACTGATATGGTAGAATATGATTCAGTATCCACATACTGATATTGTAGAAGAAGGATCATTATCCACATACCGATATTGTAGAAGAAGATTCAATATCCACATACTGATGTTGAAGAAGATGATTCAGTACATACTGATATTGTAGAAGATGATTCAGTATCCACATACTGATGTTGAAGAAGATGTTTCAGTATCCACATATTGATATTGCAGAATATGATTAGTATCCACATACTGATTTTGAATAACATGATTCAGTATACACATACAGGTGTTGCAGAAGATAGTCCAATACTCATAGAAGATGATTCAGTATTCACGTACTGATGTTGCAGAAGATGATCTAGTATACACATACTGATGTTGCAGAAGATGATCCAATATTCACATATGGATGTTGCAAAATATGATCTAGTATTCACATATTGATGTTGCAAAAGATGATCCAATATTCACATACTGATGTTGCAGAATATGATCCAGTATTCACATACCGATGTTGCAGAATATGATCCAATATACACATATTAATGTTGTAGAAGATGATATAGTATTCACACACTGATGTTGCACAATATGGTCCAGTATTCACATATTGATGTTGCAAAAGATGATGCAATATTCACACACTGATGTTGCAGAAGATGGTCCAGTATTCACATATTGATGTTGCAGATGAGGATGCCTATGTATTCACATACTGATGATGATTCAATTCCAAATTGATGATGAAGGATAATGATGTTGTTCCAAAACTTCCTATGACATATAGAGACTCGTTAGTCATGTGTACAGTTGTGGTAGTGGTTGTTGTTGATGAAGATTACCTTCCTAGTTAAGAGGGAGTGTTAAATAAATGTAACTTCATAAGATATTCTATTGTAATTTTATTGTATTCCTCCTCGAATATATTATTCCTCTGTTCGGAGATGTCCTTGATGTAATTGGTCATGTAAAAGTCATGAGGTAAAAACTTCATTGTAAGTCGAGGCAATAACACCCATAATTTTTTTTTATAAATGTTATTTTGAGTCTTCCAAGGTAGGTCAGCCCTAATTAAAGAACCTGGTCGACCTAGTTAGTTATTTGATTCACTCACCTAATGAATATAAATAGGCGAGGTGCCTCTCTTATTCCTACACACTTTCACCGAAGCATTGTGCAAGAGAGAGAGAGAGAGGAGTAGTCTCTTGTGGAAAGGGAGCCTCTATTATTTTTCTTCAGGTTTTACACTGTACTTGATCGAATTCTATATAGAGGAAGTTTTGATGTGTTTTCTTCCCCATGAGGGTTTCCCAGGATAGATATTTGTGTTCTTTTGTGTGGTTGTGCTTGCCTTTATTTTAGTGATCATTTTCTTATGGTTATGATGTTATGATGCTAAATGTTTTTAGATCTTGTATAACCATTAAAATTCTAACACTATCTAGCCAAAATTCTATTGGTGTCAATGATGTGGTAAATAGAGTGAAAATTTGGTCCCACTCCATGAACATGGAGAATGTATGTGTAATGAACATGGAGAATGTATGTGTACGAAGCATTATCAATTTGAATTGTATTGCAACAAAATAATGGGAAAGTTGAATAATCACCAATAGTGAAGCTCAACTTTGTGTTGATAATTTTAATCATTTAGTAGGTGTTGGTGCTTCGATATGTGTTTGGTAACCTCAAAATTTGATGGAGGAACATAGAGTAGTATGCACAACCAAGTGTGCAGAACCAACAACCTTATCTTCATAAAGGTCGTTAATTCCAACAATTTTTTGGCAAATATCTTAAATTCTTTGAAAATGAAGCTGAAATTTTTTAATAGATGTTCCTCCTTATGGAAATGTGAGCATATTGGCCTCTTATTTTTGGAAATCTTGGAAATTCCCCCCAGGAACTTATGTGTACAGGATGATAGAGTAGACTCAGTGTGGGATTGCTATTAGGGATATAGTTCACCAATTTTATCAAGGTTACTTGATGTTGAAAAAGATTATAAAATACGTCTTCCAAAGTAGGGGAAGTTGGGTATGGAATACAAAGTGGAAACCTATAAAAATGGTAGATTTTTTTTAATGTAGGAGATAGGTTGTTAAGAATAATATATTTCTATATTAAAGGTCCATTTAAATTTACCACCTCTTGTAATAAGGTATGCTTTCAAACTCTTTAAAATGGAAATGTACTTTCAATAGGATCAAAAAATATGATTCATTTTTTACTTGGAGAGATTTCTTTCAAGTCTATTCATTTAAGAGGCATCCACTATGACAAGTAGGGTGTGGAATCAATATCCAACCTACTTTATAGCTTTTTTGTTTGTGTGATTGACAAGATTGGGTTCCATGTATAGAGTGATCAATCCAAGAGCTTCATCCTTATTCAGACATGCAATATCATAGCTATCATTAGTTTCAGTTGGAATTGGATTTTCCAAATACATACATAAGCCTTTATTGTGAAGTAGAGATACATTTTGAACAACCCATGCATGATAGTTGGCCAGGCACGTAAATGTTTTTTTCATCCATGGATGATAATACTAGTGCATATTTACAACATTGTGTGGCTAAAATAAGGAGGAAAAAAGTGTGTTTCCCTTAAGGAGTAGTCAATGCCACAACAAATTCCTTAAATTTTCTAAAAAAAAGAAGAAAACAAATTCAAAGTAGGAGTGAATTAGTGAATATAAGGATTAAAATATAGTGTTGAAAACCTGAATTTTAGATATGTAACAACCTTGAAACAAAGTTGAAATCCTAATGTTAGATCTAGAAAAAAAATCAAGTGTTCAATAGAGAAAGAAAAATACACACTAGCTTTGATAACATGTTATAAATCACGAGGTAGAGGATCTACAATGAATTCATCAACAAACCCCAATAAAATAAGCTAAACAAGCTTAAATATAACAACACCTTAATGATGAACATGTAAGGCATCACACGTGTGTCCAACATAAGTAGAGGAACCCTTACACAAAAGTGAATAAACTTACTTGAATGTAATATCCTACCAATAAGGGAAGTAATGCAATTATACCACTCCACTAGGGTTAAGGATTTATCCCAAAGGAAGAAAATTTTCCAAGATTATGCTAAAAATACAATAAATTAGTATAATGGGCGTAATAACTCATATCTACCCACAAGTTGGTCGATAAATGGTATCAACTACCCAAATAATGGATTGGCATGTGGCCACAAGTGAAGATCAACCAATTATCTCAATAGGACTCAGGTGGTGTAGAAGAACAATGGGATTCCTACTGCCTTGGCTCCCAAGATTATTATGCCAATTTATCCCTCTAGGCCTCATGCTCCTATACTGAATAAAATTGATCCTCCTCTAGGATCTTGTCCTATCCAATAGGGAGGGATTTGTGGGGATCATTCTCCTCCCTATTGTTGAGTTCACATCTTGATAATATGACTCACAAATTGATCAGTGAAACTCATCCAACACTTTAAATACTTGGTTTCAACTAAAAAATCATGTTGCTAGTTCTAACTCCTTTGACACACTATTTGGCCTCACAAAGAGTGAGGAGGAGATGTCGAAAATTATGAATTCTTAATGAAAGTTATTTATTTGAAGTTATAAGGTTAGAGTGACAATAGTAGAAAACGTAGTCCATCAAATCATGTCTTTGATTGGTTGGGTGGATATTTTATGTTTGTAGAAAGTTAGAACTTTAGATTTTTTTACTTTGAATAGCCTTATTTGTTATTAAGAACAACTTTTATCAGTTTGTTTTGTCAAATTATCATGAAGGGAAGGGCACTCTTTCTACCCTAATTTATCACCATCTTGTTAGTTCAACTATTGACAAGCGCATTGACCCTACTAAGAGAATTCCATAAGTTATTTTAAATATTAAATGTTGGATTTATAACTAGCAAATATCTATCCCTATCAAGATGAAAGATTCATGCAACTTATTGGCACTAGATGATTGGTGAGTTTGAAGATGCACCTTGGAAAATGTATGGTGAATATAATATAGTTGAATATCAAAAGGATTAAGAATGGCCTCTATCCATTTGATTATGATGCAGAAAGAAGGAAGCATGGATATATCTCAAAGAATGTATTTGGTTATACAACCCAAACAAGTATTGAGGTCAGGACTATTTTGGGCTATGGTTTAGCTGGAATAATTTCCGTAAGGGTGGAGAATTTTTTTTGTAGAGGTTAGAGCCATGTTGTCTAAAAGAATTCATTTTTTTCACTTTGACTCCTTTGGTGGTAGGCTTGTGAGGGATAATGGAATGACCACACTCTTTGAATCTAGTTAATTAGTATTATTATTTCATGGGGTGAAAAATATTCATGTGTACAAAACCCAATATATTATTAATTTATATTACTAGTAGAGCCTTGATTCCCTTGCATGTATTAAGAATTTTTTGAATATTATTCCATAGGTCTAGGAGAATATGGGTGGATCTGACTTTTGGTGGGTCGATGCCATCTCTTATATAGTGGTGCATTTCTTAGGGTCTATGGACCTCATATTTTATCCATCCAGAGTAATGGAATAAGGTTATTCAAGAATAATTTGAAAAAGTTTCTAAGGCTTAGTGCTCTTGATGAAAAAAAGAGAGTGCATGTTTCCATGATACACCAACTCTTGAAAGTGGATGGATGTAATTGAGCTATAGCAGCTCAAACTCAAGCCTAAATTCACTAACTCAAGATAGGGTACAATTCTTTGAAGGATTTGTTAAAATATCTAGCAATCAAGGAGATCAAGAGCAATTGTTTTCTCTTAATATTGTAAATAGTTGTATCACTAATGAAGAAATGATTAAGCATGAGTTTGTTTCCCATTACATGGTGATGTTTCAATCTTAGCAACCTATGTTGGAAATGAGGATGGTCATGCAACATTGCCTTGAAATAGTGTTATTTAGGTGATACAATAGCACAGGAGGGAATGTGATCAATCCTTATCCTTGGATGACTTGACAAGTACCCTACAACATTAAATGCTAGAAGAGAAAGAACTTGAGCTTCATGCATTCCAACTTGAGCTTCATGCATTCCCATGTGAATTATACAAGGAAATGTGGGATTTTGTCAAGGAAGAGTTGTTGACTAATATAAACCAAGGGTTCATCAAATGCATTCCCTAAAGGGGAGGAACTTGCATTGATAACCAATTGGAGGTTTGGAGGTTAATTTGGGAGGCATGGAGTGGAGTCATGCCATGTTTTTTCATTCATAAAAAATTACTTTGAAATCCCTATTATAGAGTGGAGTCACCATTCATCTTGGAAATGATAAGATATGTGGGATCTGTATTTTTATTTTTAAGTGCCAGGAAAACATTGTTTGTTTATACCTTTGATTTCCTCTCAATTAAGAGGTGGGTTTTTTTCATTCCATTAGATAAGGTTTTGTGTTAGGTCCAACCTTATATTCACTAGCGGTAGAATATATTGGTTGGTCATTATTCCAAAAGAAAGGCGTGGACCTTGTAAAAGGAATTCCTCTACCTAAGCTCATCATTAATTACTTATTGAATGACCATTTCATGTATGACTCATTTATGATCATGATTGAAGACCAAACCTCCTAAGAGAATGTTATCAACTACGGTAACACCTTCCCTCACTTTGGGATCCAAAATTCAATGGTGCAAAACATTATATAGGAAGGGCCCATAAATAATTCCAAGTTAGTTTCCCACTCAAAACTATACCTAGGTTCCAACTAGGAAAACTATTTAAATCAATTAATATTCCATCTTCTTTCCTACCCTTACCCAAATATCTATGGAAGGATTTAGTGTAAAGAGTTGAGAAAACATA
>LPNX010668406.1:525952-559635 GCA_001517045.1 Pseudotsuga menziesii | reverse complement strand
TCAAATTGAGATCTAGTCCTCCTTGGGTCATTGGGATCCCCAGCTAACTGTCCTGCTGCATGTAGTGTCTTGGCTGCCCATTTATGCCTTGTGGGGATGTTTGCATCTGCAATAAACTCATATCCATCAGATAAATCAGAATCAGCATACTCAAAAAACTTTTTACTTACTTCTTCAGGTTCAGGTGGTGAAGAGGCTTCACTAATCTCCACTTCTACAAGGGGTTCTTCTTCAAACTGAACACACCTTTCAATGAAGGCTTTGTTTGTGCTCAAGTTTATCAACTTGTACCCTTTTGAATCTTCAGAGTATCCCACAAAAAGACACTCTTGGCTTTGGGGCTGCAAAGCCTTCCTCTTCTCTATCGGGATTCTAGCCCATGCCTTTGAGCCAAAAATCCTGAAATGGGTCACATCTGGCTTGTGCCCACTCCATGCTTCGAAAGGAGTCATGCCATCCAAATGTTTGTGAGGAACCCTATTATGAATATAGGCTGCACAGTTGATAGCTTCAGCCCAGTACTTTGGTGGCAAAGTTTTGGCCTCCATCATGCATGTTGCCATCTCCTTCAGTGATCTGTTCTTCCTCTCTGCAACACCATTTTGCTGTGGTGTGTAGGGGATCGAATGCTGCATCTGAATACCTACATCTACACAATAGTTAATAAAATCATTCTTGACATACTCACCACCGTTTTCAGATCTGAGTGCTTTGAGTTTTCTTCCACACTGGTTTTCAACCAAAGCCTTGAAGACTTTGAATAGGCCAAAAAATTCTGACTTGTGTTTCATGAAGTGAACCCAACAATACCTGGAGAAATCATCAATAAAGGTCAATGCATATTTGGCCTGACTCATGGACATATGAGAGAATGGGCCAGCAACATCACTATGAATCAGTTCGAGGGGTGCAGAGGTTCTCTCATGGCTGGCTTTCTCAAATTTGTGCTCTGGGTGTTTTCCTAGGATACAGCCTTGGCATACTCCTTTGGAAAATTTTATCTTGGGAAACCCTATGACCATATCTTTCTCACTAAGATCAGATAAATACTTGTAATTTAAATGGCCAAATCTTTCATGCCATAGCTTGCTAGCTTCATTAGCATGGACAAGAAGAGCAGAGGGGTTTGACTAAGGGCAGGAAGTGTGAAAACATGTATACCTTTTGAGCATGATTCGCTACTCCTTTTGCAATGATTCTTCCACTTGAGATTTCTGTGATCTCAACTTCATCTGGTGAGAATATGACTTTCTTAGGAGACCCAGTGTGGGTCATTTGGTACACTGATAGAAGGTTGGAGGCGAGACCAGGGACATACAGCACATTGTTGAAGTTACCATGATCAAGTTCTATCCTTCCTTTGCCTTTGCTTTCAGTGAGAGAGTCATCTCCCAATACAATAGATGGTCCTTTCGACTTGTCCAGTGAGGAGAAGGCCTCCTTAGTCGAAACCATGTGTCTTGAAGCTCCAGAATCTATGATAAAACTGGGTGAGCTTGATGTGCCAGCAACTAGAGCATGAACTCTCTCTCTGTCATTAGAACCTGATCCACCTTCTCTCTTCTTTGAGCCTTCTGGAAGGGAGATGCCATTCTTCTCCAACAGTTGAGTTAACATATCTATCTGCTTTTTCATACAAGAGCTTTCAGTGTGATTGCCCTTCGAACAGTATGGGCACTTGTTCATTTCACCTTTGTTTTTCTTCTTCTGGGTATTTTTCTTGGGACCTTGTTGATCCTCTGGAGACTGCTTCTTGTCTCTTCCTTTCTCAGGTGGATTTTTATCTTTCTTTTTGCTTTTTGAATCCACCCTCGAATCTCCAGCAACCAGAGCTTGGTCTTTGGAAGGTTTGATGGTGCCCATCATCACCAGCTTGTTTTGTTCCTGTGTGAGAGATTCCATGAAATCTGCAAGGCTGGGCATCTTCCAGGTTCGAGCTGTGAGTTTTGTGGCATAGAAGGTCGAAACAAAGACTGAGTAGTCAGGCCCTAGCTTCGAGAGGATGGACAATACGAGTTGTTCATCTTTCTTTTCAATACCACACTGTTTCAGCTGCAAAACTAGTGCTTTGAACTTGGAGAAATATAGCTGCAGGGATTCAAAATTACTGGGACTCAGGGAAATCAATTCATTTTCGATTTGGTGTCCCCTCATCTCATCTGTATTTCCAAAGAGTTCAGAAAGTTTCTCCCATACTTGATCCGGTGAATTCAATCCATCGAGATGGAAAAGGAGGTCTCGGGAAATAATGAGACATAGGAGGCCATAGGCCTCATCTCTCTGATTGTGCCATTTGATCTTCTCTGCAGCAGCATTGGGCTCTGATTCTGTAGCCATAGTCACCCTGTAGAGGCCTTTCACTCTCAACAAGATCTCCATCTTTTCTTTCCATTCAAAAAAGTTGAAGGGAGTGAGGATAGTTTTCTGTGAATCCATAGCTTTAGAAAATCTGTCCCAGCTATCAGTAGAAGGCTCCTAGTCTTGATGTCGAACCTGCAAAACAATTTTTGAAGGAGAGTAACAACCTACAATGGCTCTGATACCATGTAGAAATTCAGGCCTGCAGTAGATTAATTTCACCCACAACAATTAACAATTGATCATGCAAAATTATCAACAATGGAGACTGAATATGGAGCTGTAACACAAAATTATATTAACTGAGTGTACAATAGCCAACCCTGTAATAACATAGGCTGCTGAATATATAGAATAGATGAGCAAATTGAATGCATAAGGAAGCATCCAAATCTAGCATAAAGCAGGCTTACCCAAAATAGGCAAATCCCCCATAGGTGTAAAAAGTTGATCCCAAATCTATCAAGGACCCCATGAATTAGCAAGGGCACATAGGCAAGATAAAGAGTGGTCAAATGGAAGCTCATACATACTTTTGCATGGGGGAAAGAGTGGAGGAGGAAGAGGCAACAAAGCTGATTCACCTCACCTAGTCTTGCTTTCCTATGTGCCTTAAAACACTGAAAAAGCAGGCAATAAAGCAAAAAAAGCAGAAGGGCGCCTAGGAGGCCAGGAATAAAGCAGATTTGATTCCTAAGGCTTTCCCAAGCGCTCCATGAGTCAATAATGGCAAGTTTGACCTTTATGGATAGGCAATTAGCAACTTGAACATGGTGGGACTCATGGACTAGGAAAATAAGACAAAAATAAATGAATTAATGTCTAAGTGGGTAAATACTATGGGTTGATTATTCTAACATTTAAAGCTATCTACTAACTTCAGAACCTAGACTAGCCCTTGACTGTTAAGTGGGTTAAATTTTTTGTTGAAAAACACGACAATGGTGATGTAATAGGAGTTTGTTGGCATTTATAATAAATCCTTTTGAAGGCACACTTTGTGGGAGGAAGTTAGATGGAAGAATGCCTTCAGGCTCTTAACGTGTATATTTTCAAAGCTTCTCGAATCTTTTCCCATTAAAAAATAGTTGTTTTTTAAAATTAGAAAACACCATTTGTTTTTAAAAAAAATTATAATTCTATAATAGGGAATTGGTAACTAATATAATTAATATTGGAAAAAGAGACCATGCTCTGTAAATTATATTTAACACAATTGGATCATATTTGACCAGTGTAGATCCAAATCCTAGGCTCTATCAAGCGTCGATAGCCCACATTTAATATGTATTATTATTTTTTATTTTGTTATGAACTAACATTACAACATTTCCCCATACATGGTTTTAAAACCATATGCAAGGCCCCGCTACAACCATGGGTTGTTTAGGAGGCCTTGCACATGGTCTTAAAACCATTTGCCAGGCCCTCCTAAACCATGTACAATAGAACTATGGGTTGTTTAGGAGGCCTTGCACATGCTTTTAAATCCATGTGCAAGGCCCTCCTAAACCATGTACAATAAAACGATGGGTTGTTTAAAAGGCCTTGCACATGGTTTTAAAACCATAAACCATGTGCATGGTTTTAAAACCATGTGCATGGTTTTAAAACCATAGTTTTATGCACATGGTTTTAAAACCATGCACGTGGTTTATGGTTTTAAAACCATGTGCAAGGCCAACATTTTTTATTATTTTGTTAAGTAAAAACATTGCAACATCTCCCCCATATTGTGTTTTTTCCCTCACCCATATTTTTTTACCGATAATTAAATTTTTACTTTTTTATTGTTTTGTTAGGTAGGAAGATTACAACATATCCCCCATATTAGGAAAACTAACATTAAGTAATGTTACAAGATCTCCCCATACTGGGCTCTAGAGCACCTCTCGGCGCAATAAATGCCAACAACCTCCTATTACATCTCCATTGTCGTGTTTTTCAACAAAAAATGTAACCTACTTGGCAGTCAAGGGCTAGTCTAGGCTATGAAGTTAGTAGATAGCCTTAAAGGCGTTTCCTACATATGAACAAATACAACTCCTTTGCTCAAATAGAATTTGTGTATCTTCCACATGAGCTCATAGTAATAACCACTGGAGTTCATCTAACCAGAATTTGTGTATCTCCCACATGAGCTCAGAGTAATAACTATTGGAATTCATCTAACCAAGGGAGAATTTACTCTAAGTAATTTAATATTTATACAATATAACAGCAATTATAGTTCAAGTTAAACAAATAGTTGTAAAATCATTGGAGTTAAGATAATAGATATCTAATAGTTCTTATAATATTTAAGTTGTAAAATCATTGGATTTAAGCTAATAGATATCTAATAGTTCATATAATATTTATCCAATATAACTTTGATTAGATTTGAAGTTAAACTAATAATAAAATCATTGGAGTTAAGCATCAAGATAAGAGTTGTATCTAATAGTTAATTTAAGCTAATAATTGTATCATCAATATATTTAAGATAATAATTGAATAGTTGCATCTAATAAAATTGTACTTATGAGATGTTAACTAAGCTATTTTTTATTTTTTTGAAATTGTTAACTTCCTTTAAAAAGAATCGAAAACCTAATTATATATATATGGAAAACCTAAACATGTAATTAGAAGTTTGGAGGAGTTTATTAGGAGCTCGAACTATTTTATTAGGAGGTGGATCACATTAGCTAGACTCCTAGATGCCAATGCACTTAAACTAAGCTTTAAGTGATTAGAGTTGATATTAAGCTAATAGTTGTAGAATCATTGGAGTTAACCTAATAGTTGTATCTAATAGTTAAGCTAATAGTTATCTAATATAACTATTATTAGAGTTGAAATTAAGCTATTAGATCTTATTAAATGGTGTTAAGTTCGTAGTTGTATCTAATAATCGAATAGTTGAAGATTAATTTTAATTTTTATAACTATACTTACCAAATGTTAATTAAGCTATTTTTTATTTTTTGAAATTATTATTATTAATGTTGGACTGCGCCCATAGAATCAATGTGGATAGTACACTTGTCTCATCTTGGTTTAATCTCAGATGAGGCCCATAGAATCAATATGGATAATACACTTCTCTCATTATGGATGGTATATGAAAAAGCATAGATAGTAGTCCACCCCAAAATTCTAAGATATATATGTTTGTCTAGGTAAAGATATATACACCAATCTTCTTAATGCTATTAAGCTATATGGGCTGGTACAAGCTAATGTTGGTCACTTATGACGCATTGGTTGCAATGGACTTCTTGAAAAATAGAACCTGAACGTCAAAAATCAATAGTAGACGTACCTACACAACTTTTTGGAATATGGTGTAAGAATATGAAATGTGGACAATGGGATTACCTTCCGGAATATATAACTTTTATTTATGAAAACTAGGCATAAATCCCAAAAAACGAGGTTCTTCTAAGGTTGGTATGTTATATTTTTCCCAAAAAATAATGAATATGTTTGCGTTGGTCCACTCATTTGGTTTGCAAATGGTGTAATTTTGTGAAAAAAATTATATAGAGCTGTAGATAACACGTGTGTCTAGTGCAACATTATTTTTTCATATTTATTTATGTTATATGTTTTATTTTTCAAATTAAGGAAGTCAGTGATGCCTTAAAATGACAAGGTCCAGCATTGGTCCACCACATCTTGGTCTTAACATAGTCAATGAATGATATTTTTTTAGGATGTTGGTCTTTGTGTCTTCTTGTGTGGGTTCTTTTCCGTTTTCTAAATAGGTGAGCCAATTAAAACTTCTAGCCGAAGCAAATAGCCTACCTTTTGTGTTAGATTGACGTTAGTCCATTTAAAATTAAATAAAAAATAGAAAAAGATAATAGATTTAAATAAAAATTACATATTCAGAATCTACAGACACAATTACACAAGTGTGTGAATTTTCATTGAGAGTGGACAAGCATGGCATATGGAAAATCATGCACAAAATAGGAGAAGTGGTACAAAACAAGTTTTTATGTCATAAGACAATCCAAACCACTTGGTTGGGAAACCCAAACCTAAAACCAAAGCAGCCAAGTCATCCACCACACTGGTTGGAAAAAAGGTGCGGCCAAAAATCTAAATTTAAATCACACGTGTGCGTAGTTTAAAACACAACGCGCACACACAAGAAGCGCGATCATGCTACTTTGCATGAATGCACTAAAAGCGCGATGCCGCTACTTTGTGTGCATGTGCATTTGTTAAGTAAACCCTTTGTTTTGATTTTATTTTCAAGCATTTGCAATGGAATGATGATGATGAACAACGATGATGAGGAGGAGGAGGAGGATGACAATGATGATCAAATGAGGATGATGACTATGATGATTATGAGGAGGATGATGACAACGATAATGATGAGGATGATGACTATGATGATGATTAGGATGATGACAATGATGATGACTATGACGATGATGATGATGATGAACAATGACGGTGATGATGAGGAGGAGGAGGATGAGTATCACGATGCCTATGAGTATGATGACGATGATTATGATGATGATGATTAAGATGATGATGATGATTAGAATGATGAGGATGATGATGTTGATGATGACAACGATGATGAGGATGAGGATGATAATGACTATGATGATGAACAATGATGGTGATGATAATGAGGATGATGATGAGGATGATAATGAGGATGATGATCACGATGACTATTACTATGATGACGGTGATTATGATGATGATGATTGCGATGATGAGGATGATGATGTTGATGACAAATATGATGATGATGATGATTATGATGATGAACAATGATCGTGATGATGATGAGGAACAATGAGTACGATTATGATGATGATGATGATGATGATAAGGATGATTTCAATGACGATGATTAGGATGATGACTATGATGATGAGGATGAGGATGATGATGATGAGGACGAAGATGATGATGATGACGATGACGATGATGAACAATGATGATGCTGATGATGATAGGTTTAGTTGAAACTTTGCTTTGATTTTATTTTCAAGAATTTGCAATGGAATGATGATGATGATGAAGAGGATGATGACAATGATGATGATGATGAGGATGAGGATGATGATGATGACAAAGATGACAATGATGATGAACAATGATGGTTATGATGATGGTGATGAGGAGGATGAGGATGATGATAATGATGATGATTATGATGAGGATGATTATGACGATGATGAACAATGTTGGTGATGATGATGAGGATGAGGATGATGACAATGATGATGATTCAGATGATGACTATGATGATGAAGAGGATGAGGATGATGACGATGATGAGGATGATGACGACGACGATGACAATGATGATGAACATTGATGGTGATGATGATCATGATGATGACGATGATGATGAGGATGAGGATGAGGATGAGGATGATGACAACGATCATAAGGAACAATGATGATGACGATGATAGGTTTAGTTCAAACTTTGCTTTAATTTTATTTTCAAGCATTTGCAACGGAATGATCACGATGAACAATGATGATGATGATGAGGATTACTATAATGATGATGAGGATGATGACTATGATGATGAGGAGGAGGATGAGGATGATGAAGATGAATAATGATGGTGATGATGATGACGATGATGAGGATGAGGATGATGAGGATGATGATGATGATGATGATGATGATGACGATGATGAACAATGTTGGTGATGATGATGATGAGGACGATGACAATGATGATGATGAGGATTATGACTATGATGATGATGAGAATGAGGATGATGATGAAGATGGTGATGATGATGACAATCATGATGAACAATGATGGCGATGATGATGAGGAGGAGGAGGAAGAGGAGGAGGACGAGGATGATGATGATGACGACAATGATGAGGAACAATGATATAGGATGATATTGGTGGCCACCCACATATTCTATTTGGATGCCCATAATTGTTTCTTTCATTTTTCCAGTTTCCTTAATTGTAGCACATTTTACTACTTTTGGCAGTTTTCGGGTCCTAAACTTTTGGAGCCGTTTTGAGGCCCTAAACGACATTTTTTTGGCATTGAATGGTCGAAAAAAATGAGTCCATTTCGGACTCAATATTTTCCATTTATGGATGTATTCCTTGAATAGATCTTTATAACAATGTATCATGCGCATCAAATGGAGGTTGTATGCCAAAGTTACGACCACGGGAAATCGATGTACCAAGTTACCCAACGGGGCCCACATTCTGGCGTTTCACCTACTAGGGTTAGGTTTTTTGATGCGTAGGGTTTCCATTGTTTCTCAATAAGATATAGGCCTTTGACCCTCATTGGAACACAGAGTTCAGAGGCATGTAGCTGCCACATCTCTTCTCAGAGATAAGCTACCATCACTCTAGCTAGTTTATTTCCATTCTGTATGTAAACAAGTTTCAGTTCTTTGATTAATGAAATGAAGTGTTATTTCCACTGCATCTTTGTTTCTATGCTTATTTGTGTATTCTATTGTGTTCTTGCATAAATCCAGATCAAACAATGATGACGATGATCATAGGTTTAGTTGAAACTTTGCTTTGATTTCGTTTTTAAGCATTTGCAATGGAATGATGATGAGGAGGAGGAGGAGGAGGATGACAATGATGATGATGAGGATGATGACTATGATGATGATGGTGAGGATGATGATGATGACGACAATAATGATGATGATGAATTATGATGGTGATGATGATGAGGAGGAGGAGGATGAGGATGATGAGGATGACGATGATGATGATGATGATGTTGATGATTAACAAATTTGGTGATGATGATGATGAGGATGCTGACAATGATGACGACAAAGATGATGACTATGATGATGATGACGATGACGATGACAATGATGGTGATAATAATGATGATGAGGAGGAGGAGGAGGAGGACAAGGATGATGATGATGAGGAACAATGATGACGATGATGATAGGTTTAGTTGAAACTTTGCTTTGATTTTATTTTCAAGCATTTGCAATTGAATGATGAGGATGAATAATGAGAATGATGATGACAAGGATGATGACAATGATGATGATGAGGATGATGACTATGATGATGATGATGACGATGATGACGACGATGGTGATGATGATGATGAACAATGATGGTGATGATCATGGTGACGATGACGGTAACAAACAATGTTGGTGATGATGATGATGAGGATGATGACAACGATGATGATGAGGATGATGACTATGATGATGAGGATGAGGATGATGAAGATGATGATGATGAAAATGAAAATGATGATGAACAATGATGGTGATGATGAGGAGGAGGAGGAGGAGGATTAGGACAATGATGATGATGATGATAGGTTTAATTGAAACTTTACTTTGATTTTATTTTCAAGCATTTTCAAAGGAATGATGATGATGACCATGACGATGATGATGAACATTGATGATGATGATGAGGATGATGATGAGGATGAGGATGATGATGATGATGATGACAATGATGATGAACAATGATGGTGATGATGACGATGATGATGTTGAGAAACAATGATGATGATGATAGGTTCATTGTTGGAGGCCTCCCTTACCCTCCACTAGCCATAGGCAAGGAGCCTAAGACCTCATAATAGCACCCATGGGCCTAAGAAGAAATTAGGGGTGAATACTATATTGTAAAAATACTCAAAGTAATCATGAATACGAAGTCATTGTTGAAGAATGTTAATCATTAAATGAAATAAATGTTAGTGAGTAAATGTTCTAAATGTTAGTCAGGGGTGCGCGCGTTTGATTTTGTGTGTGCGTCAATGCACACATGGTCTTCTACATGTGTGCACGTGCTTAAATATGCGTGCGTGCACCTATTAGTAGGTAAAAAAAAATATCTGGATTCCTGGGATTTCTACCAATTTTCATGGGTTTTCTTTTGTTGTTCGTGCATTTTGTGCTCCTGAGCTATGCAATTTGGATCACAATACATCGTCACTCTTTGATATATTGGATAGAAGCTCACTCTTTAAATCTAACAAACATATTCAATGGTCTTGGAAGTTAGTGGAAAGATTCACACTACAAGTTTTCATTGCAAGAAGAGATCATTTTGAATAGGTATGGTGAATTGTAAATAATGTTTTAATTCAGAAGTTTTCAGATCATTTCATTGATTTATGTTTTATGATATGCCTACAACAATATCTCTCTCATAGACAACATTTAATTTCAAAAGAATAAATCCCAACATCACATCTAAACAAGTATCATATTCTCCATACAAAATGAATTATGTAATGTTAACTAATTTACATTTGCACATGAATACATTTTGATTTCACACAATGATGGCATATATGAAGTTATCTCTTGAGACTCTTAAATTAAAAGAAAAACCTTGAAGTAATCATGGGAGAGGGTCCATATTGAATAGTTCACCAAGTTGTCCATAGTCTCNAAGTATGCAATGTAGACCAATAATCATTTGCACATGAATATATTTTGATTTCCCACAAGGATGGCATAGATGAGGTTCTCTATTGAGACTCTTCAATTTGCATAAAAAAATTGGAAGCAATCATGGGAGAGGGTCCATATTAAATAGATCACCAACTTGTCCATGCTCTCCTATTCATGCTAGATTTATCATAGCATTCCTTTGATCTTGATAGGGATGCCTCTACCTCAATGATTTATCCTTTTTTCAATGGATTTGAAACCTCCTCATTTCACTCATCTTCTTTTGACTTCCAATACTTTTTGAATACAAAGGAAGTCATAATATTATAGCTGTAATACTTGCAAACTTGACTATCTTTACTTGACTCAAATAGAGTATAGAAATGAAACATTGGTTCGAACATAAAGAGAAACCTTTAATCAATGTTTATGTATCAATGTTAATAATTGGGATACTAACATATCTGTAATTTAGTTAATTATGTTGGAATGCATCATGTATCTTGTATAATGGAACTAATACCTTATTTGTTACTTCTTATGCAGGGGTAGACTGCATAGTTTTGATAAATAAACTTATGGATATGGGAAACTCATGCAATAGAGCAAGAAAAACTAGAAGGAATATGCCCATTGGAAAGGAAAATGAGGTAAGAGAAAAAACTAGGTTGGCAATGGAGAGAGTGAGACATGGTCTAGACATTTCCACTGATACTGCGACCAATCCTAACAGAGTTGATGACATAACAACCTCTACTTCAGAACCACAGGTGAAGCAGTTGTGTCCAATGGAACCAACTCAAGTTCCAACATCAACACAGTCTCCAACCAACAATCCATCAACGAGCCATGTTGAAGCTCTTGAAGACATAGGTGTATTGAGAGATGCTGAGTATGAAGTTTTGGACCTAGGAGCAATGATTAATTTGCAATATCTCCAAGAAGACCAAAACCATGTCGAGCACACTCTGAATATGGACCGACATGTGAATGAAGCACCACAACAAATAATCCCTAGGATCTGTAGCTCATCTCCACTTTCCCTACCTTGATTTTCTACTGTAAGAAAAAGGACTCCTATATGTATCCATGTGGATGAAAGTTGTCTGTTAGGCCTTGAAGGTAAGTTTCCCAAATGCACTATCGATTGGCAATGTAACAAATTAATGAAGGAACATTTTGAATCCAAAGGAGATGCAGGTAAATGTCGATTATTACTATGTTTGTTAAAGTCAAATTGTTTAGTTTTTGTTAGGAGAATTCTAGGCATAAAGATGGTTAGAAGTTTAGAGGCTAACAATCATATTGTTAGAAATCTCCAATATGCTATTAATGCGATTGGGAAGACATCCTGTACTAAATATCTTTGTGCGGCTCATCCTATGTTATCAGAATCAGTTGTAGACAAGTCCACACGGCAATGTCACCTCCTTTCACACACTTCTCAGATACTTAAATTAAATAGAAAAATTGTTCAGAAGTACTCTGTTATAAGAGAAAATATGAAAACTCCAAGTGGAAAAGATTGTTGGGATTTTGTCGGCGGGTTTCCTTGTTGAGATATGAAGCTAATTGATGTTGTTAAGGAATTAGTACAAATGTTCTAGCATGATCATACCAGACCTTCATCTAATCAAAGAGATGTGTAATGTTGAGAAAAGGTTCTACTGAACTTGAACCCCGCGTCAAACACTTCCTTAACACAACACATACTAAACTCTATGAGAGATTCAAGAATGAGCACACACAATTGAACCTGGGCCAAAGTTCCTTTGAGAAATGTAAACCATGGTACGTTCGTATATGCATGGATAGAAACATATTCTATTGTAGATACCATGTAGAATATGAATATTTTTAAGACATGTATAAAAATATATTTTGTGATTTGCATACTAACCTAGAGCAGGGCTGCAATGAATCCGTAATACAACTAAATGCAGCGAGAGATTTTACCGTCAGAATCATGTGTCCAAGGCATGAAGGACAAAAATACTATGGAAAATCATGTCTATATGGGAATTGTTCCAGGTGCAGTGGGTTTTCTCTTTTGAACCATTGCATTCATGGAAGCGATTAGCGTCAATTTGGAAATATGAGCGTGGAGATGTAGAGCTTCAAGTACATAACCTATCAATAGTGCAAAGGAAAGTAAAAAGATTGCGTTGGTGAAGTCACATGTGAAAAATGATTATTGCATGTTTTTCCTCTTACATGTTCAGTTTGTACATATACATTCTTTAAAGGTCACACTCTAATACAACCCTTGTTTTCATGGAAATAGGTATGGGTATGTGATTTTTTGATGGAGTTCTACAAGAAAACTGAGCAGTATGTTCAACATGTGCATGTAGCGCGATGGAAGGATGAGCAGCACGAGAAATGCAGGGATGAATTTCTCATTGGGACGATATTGTCAATTGCGTATTTTGCAGAAAACTACACCCTTCAGCCACAAAATGAAATTCAAATTCAATACTACCATTCCAACAAAGTCAACATCATGGTACATATTACGTATAGGCATGGCCCTGAGAGAAGCATTAACAATAGGATAATACAGAAGGAGACAAAATTTTACATAAGTGATGACGGATGCCATGATCTGCATTATGTGCAACATTTTTTTCGAATTTTCTATGATCAGCGAAAGGATGGAGATATACAGATGGATCAGCATTGGATATGGTCAGATGGTTGTGTGGGCCAGTTCAAAAATTCCTGAGTCTTCCAATGGATGAGTATGTTACATAAGACTTATAATTTGCCGCATATATGGAACTACTTTGAGATAAGGCATGACAAAGGTGAGTGTGATGGGGCCGATGAATGCATCAAGAAGGCACTATGAAGGGAGGAGATGAGGTTTACCAGAAACCCCCATATCAAAGATGCAGAATCCATAGTTCAATGGTATTTGGAACAATGTCAGACCGAACTAAAGTGGTAGGAAGGCCAGTCAGGAATTTTTGACATGTGTTTGAAATAGATCGATCATGTTCCTATAGTTAAGGAACAATACAAGTAACATGTGGATTTCATTCAGTTCGAAGCTCAAACAACCCCTATTTCAAATATGGATGCGAAAACTTGCTTGCTTTTACAGCCCTTGTAGCACTGGTGAATGGGATGAATGCGAATGCATGGATTGGGTTGATGATTGGGATCATGTGTCACTTGCAGTAGACCCACATGTAGTCAGTGAAACAACCCACTTAGATGAGGTTAAATCAGTGATTTCGACAGACTACGACCATACCTCAAATCTTGTACAACCAAGACACATATATGCAGTTGTTTCCCGAAAAGACAATGAGTGGGGCACGAATTATTGGTTGGCACGATGCATTCGAGGTACGCAAATCCTGAATGGATCATTGATTGATGATTAAGGCAATGAATTTACTATTGTATCGATCGTGGTTGAGGGTGAATATCTTACACTAGATGGGAACTCAAGAAGAACTAGTGGGAAAGTATTCGTGTATTAAAGACTAGGTTCTGTGATCTATCACTTCAAAAACTTGATTGTTGGCACGATCATCCATCTACATATAGTTTCAATGAAGAACTCAACCAAGGTACATTACTTCTTTCCTCATTTAGAGCATGAGAGATTGATGGAGGCAATTAGAAACAGAGAGGATCCAACTGGCTATATTGAATGATATTAGGTAATTGCACTTACACTCCACTTGGATTCCAATTCCATGAGTGATTTAAATTGAAAAATACTATTAAAAGACAAGATGATCATGATAACTTACTCCGCTTTCTATGTGAACTCTGCAAAATCCTTTCCCTTTCCATCTATATCGATGTCATGTGTGAATATATAGCATGTATAAATAATTATTACCAAGTATGATCTGTTTTATGTACCATCTTGGTAATATGTATTTATACATGCTAGAGGTTTAGACATGACATCGATATATATGGAAAGTGAAATGATTTTGTAGAGTTCACATAGAAAGCGGAGTAAGTTATCATGATCACCTTGTCTTTTAATATTAGCTGTCAATTTCAATCACTCATGGAGCTGGCATCCAGATTTTGACGTGTTATCTTGAACAAGAACACAATTCTCTACACTTGACTATTTTGACGAGAGACAATTGACTATTTTCTCCATCCCTTTAACACTACTTCTTGTGAGCCACCAAAGCTATGCAAGAATACAAATTTTCATCATTTGCATTCTCAATTCCTTCTATTCTTTTTAATTAGAGATTGAATTATTTGAATGTAACTTTCAAGTGAAAATTTTTGATGCATGTATCTTCAATAGACACCCTTCACTTGTTTAATCTTTCACCCATGTTTCTCTTACCTTTGCTACATGAGTTTAAAATATATGCCTAGCGTCATTTCTATAATAAACAATACAAGATCAATCCATAGTAGGTTTTTGGGTTTCCATTTAATATTGGAAAAAAATTCTAATGTGGTGCAAGAGGCTTAAGCATGTGAGTAATATAAATGTTGGTCAAAAGTGAGATATTATTGCAGCTAACTGAAACGTGCTAAATTTTGTGGTCTTCCATTAGGCTTGTATTGAATCTTTTCAGGTTTAAAGTTTATCCAAAATTGGAGGGAGGAAATATTATTAGGAAACCAACATCATGTCCTTCACAAGTTTTCTAACTCCGCACTTTATATTGTTCTCTACATGTCCTTCCTGGTAAACCACTATGTTTGCAACTTTCTCTCCAATTTGTGTTGCATTGGGCTACTAATAAAAAAATAATTGCTCTAATATTGTTAAATGGTATTTGACTTGTGCATTATGCTTTCATCTCTAAATTTTAATTCCTATTCTAGTAAGTTTTTATCCTTCTTCTATTTGAGTCAATAATTAGAATTGAATGTACAAGAAGAAGGTATAACACAGAGAAAGGTCAAAGAGTTGTTCATGTTTAAGAGATACAGTTTCTATCATATACCATAGCTAAATACACCCATCTTAAGTCGACATAAATTGACATAACTTGGAAACCGGAGGTCAGATCGATGAACGGCTAACTCCGTTGGTCTCCTGGCATGCCATTACCTTTATATGGCCCTCTCCGCCACATTTGCATGGCACGATCACTCCATTGTGCATCAGTTTTGTAAACTAGGGTTTTGCTAAGTTTCCTTCAATGCAACTCTCGCATTGGTTGGTCATCTCTACAAAACCCTCCACCATGCCAGTCTTGGTGGTGTTCCCATGTCAAAATTATCCATACACACCTGTCGAAGCCAACGGCATCCAATATTTCTGCTCTGTTTGTTTTTTTGCTCCCGGACCGAGAGTGAACAAGTGTCCATAAACGAAATTTTCATACGACTTGCAACTCGACATAACTTGGAAACCAGAGGTTGGATCGATGAGATGTCAACTCTATTGGTCTCCTGGCATGCCATTACCTCTAGAGGGCCCTCTCTAGCATGTTTTCATTTCCCAGTGACTCCATTGTGCATCAATTTTGTAAACTAGGGTTTTGCTCAGTTTCCTTCAATGCAACTCTCGCATTGGTGGGTCAACTCTGCAAAACCCTCAACCATGCCATTCTTGGTGGTGTTCCCATGCCATCATTGTCCATACACACCTGTCGGATCCAAAGGCATGCAATCTTTCTTCTCCATTGGTTTTTTTCACCCGAACCAAGAGTGACCAAGTGTCCCTCAACAACATTTTCATGTGACTTCCAACTTGACATAACTCAACAACCGGAGCTCAGATCGATGAGACATCGACTCTGTTGGTCTCCTAGAATTCCATTACCTCTAGAGGGCCCTATCTACTACATTTTCATGACTAAGTGACTCCATTTTGTATCTATTTTGTAAACTAGGGTTTTACTTAGTTTCCTTCAATGCAACTCTCGCATTGGTGGGTCAACTCTGCAAAAGCCTCCACTGTTCTAGTCTTGGTGGTGTTCCCATGTCGGCATTGGCCATACACACCTATCGAAGACAATGACATGCAATATTGCTGGTCCATTTGGTTTTTCACTCCCGGACTAAGAGTGACCAAGTGTCCCTGAATGACATTTTCATGCACCTTGCAACTCGACATAACTTGGAAACTGAAGGTTGGATCGACGAGTCGTTGACTCCATTGGTATCCTGGCATGCCATTACCTATATAGGGCCCTCTCCACTTTGTTTGCATGGCCCAGTGACTCCATTGTGCATTGGTTTCGTAAACTAGGGTTTTGCTCAGTTTCCTTCAATGCAACTCTCGTATTGGTGGGTCAAATATGCAAAACCCTCCTCTGTTCCAGTCTTGGTGGTGTTCCCATGTCAACATTGGCCATGCAAACCTATCGGAGCCAATGACATGCAATCTTGCTTCCCCATTTAGTTTTTCTCTCCTGGACCGAGAGTGGCCAGGTGTCCCTGAACGACATTTTCATGCGACTTGCAACTCGACATAACTCGACAACTGGAGGTCATATCAATGAGTTGTCGACTCAGTTGGTCTCCTGCCATTCCATTACCTCTAGTGGGCCCTCTCCATTGCATTTGCATGGCCTGGGGACTCCATTGTGCATCAGTTTCGTAAAATAGGGTTTTGCTCAATAGATTTATTGATGTTGTAATTTGTTGTAATAAGAGGTTCTAGATATGTTATATGCTTGTAAAAAGTGTCCTAAAGGGATGCATTTTCATGGTGTTAACGCAAACTTGGACTCGGGTTTATTTTGTTGGGTTTCCTTGTGATATTAGGATGTAGATAAGTGAAATATTGGACCGTAGTGACCACCTTCACATAGATGTTGAGGAGAACAAATGAGCATAGTAAACACCTTGGCACACATATTGAGGATAAGAATTGGAGCTTTGTAACCACCTCTGACACATATGTCAAGGAGCATTGGGAACAAGAAGATGTGGTACACAAATAAAGGAGGAATGCATTACATGATGAAACTTGGATATGCATGAGGAGACTAGGGTTTATATATGTAAGTAAACCTTGGAGAAGGAGATATAATACTAGAGGAATTGATGGTTGTCTTGTAGAATCTATAGCTCTTTTTGTCAAGGAAAAGGAGGTAGAATTAGGGTTCCAACCCTGTAGAAGATATAAAGAAAAGAGCTAATGTCTTTGGTGATATTGTAGTCTTGTTCTTGTGTGATACATGGAGGTTAGGGAAAGACCATGGAAAACATAACTTGATAAGTCTTAGGATTCTTTTGATTCCTTGTTTAGAAGAAGATTTTTTTAAGTTTAGTTGATTTTCCATGGAGGTCTTGGTGCTTGTGTTGATGCAATAGACAAAGACATAGGGTTTGAGGAATCATCTTAGGATAGACAGGTTGACATCGAAACTGCTGCTAGGCTTGTCTAAAATACCATGTCCTTCTATGATGAAAGATGATTAGGGTTTATAAACCCTAACAAGGAAAACAATTAAAGTGTGAATACCTTAATACATGCTAGGGTTTCATGAACTACAATCTCGTTGAGACTTGCATACTAGGGTTTCATGAACTACAATTGCATGCTATAACTAGGGTTGAGAAGTTATGTAATGGAAGTAGGGTTTTATGACCTCTTTGCAAGTTATCAGATGGAACTAGAATGGTATGGTACATTATATGTTAGTATGGTATGATATGGTATGTAGTACATGGTATCATGTTAGTATCATAGGGCATTGTAGGGTATGAACTATGATCTTAGTATTGTATGGTATGGTATGGTATGCTAGTATCGTATGGTATGTTAGAATGGTATGATGTTAGTATGTTATGGTATGTTATAGTATGTAGTAGGGTTTCATGAAATCTGTACATGTTATGAGATGGAAATAGGGATTTATGAACTCTTTACAAGTTATGAGATGGAATTTGAAACACATGTACAGGTACAAATTGGAAACCAACTACGGTTTTGTGAACTATAATTGCATGCTATAACTAGGGTTGAGAAGTTGTGAGATGGAACTAGGGTTTTGTGACCTCTTTAAAAGCTATGATATGGAAGTAGAAACACATGTACATGTAGAAATTGAAAACCAACTAGGGTTTTGTGAACTACAATTGCATGCTATAACTATTATTGAGAAGTTATGAGATGGAACTAGGGTTTTGTGACCTCTTTAAAAGCTATGAGATGGAAGTAGAAACACATGTACATGTACAAATCCTAAACCAACTAGGGTTTCATGAACTACAAATTGCATGTTATAACTAGGGTTGAGAAGTTATGAGATGGAAATATGGAATTATGAGCTCTTTACAAGTTATGATATGGAAAAGAGAAGCACACCTACGATTTCATGAACTACCATTGCATGCTAGGGTTTCATGAACTACAATCTCATTGAGACTTGCATACTAGGGTTTCTTGAACTACAATTGCATACTAGGGTGTCATGAACTACAATTGCATGCTATAGTTTCATGATCTACAATTGCATGCTATAACTAGGATTGAGAAGTTATGAGATGGAAGTAGGGTTTTATGACCTCTTTACAAGTTATGAGATGGAACTAGAATCGTATGGTATGTTATATGTTAGTATGATATGGTATGGTATGTTAGTACATGGTATGATGTTAGTATCATAGGGTATTGTACGATATGTACTATGATGTTAGTATTATAGGGCATGGTATGGTATGCTAGTATGGTATGGTATGTTAGAATAGTATGATGTTAGTATTTTATGGTATGTTATGTTATGGTATGTTATAGTAGTTGGTAGGGTTTTGTGAACTCTTTATAGGTTATGAGATGGAAGTAGAAACACATGTACATGTACAAATCCTAAACTAACTAGGGTTTCATGAACTACCATTACATGCTATTACTTGGGTTGAAAATGGCCCTCTCCCTCATGTTTTCATGGCCCAATGTGTCTAGAGATCACTAAGAAAACACATGTTGCAGCATTAAGAAAACACTATGTGTCTAGAGATCACAAGTTATATTATTTGTGTACTAAAATATAAGCCAACAACCTGGATAATAAAACTAGGGTTCACAAATTGAGACATGGAACTACAAACTAGGGTTTTATGAACCCTTTAAGTTTGAAGATCAAATTAGATTGGTTAGTATCATTTAAATAGAAACCAAAAGGCCATATATCCCTAGGATACACTTACAAATTAAAAACCAACCAGGGTTTCATGAACTACAAATTGCATATTATAACTAGGGTTCACAAGTTATGAGATGAAACTAGGTTTTTATGACCTCTTTAGGAATATATCATTAGATTGGTTAGTATCATTTAAGTAGAAACCAAAAATCCCTATACCTAGGCTATGCACATACATGAAATAATTTTAATGGGATTAGTATGAACTACTTACTATTTCATATGTTCACAAATACAAATACCAATGTGTGCAAATGCTAGGATGATTTTTAGAGAAGTTTAGGAGGCGAATCAACAATACTCAAATTATCAAGTTGTTACAATTGAATTAAACCTTAGGTTATGAATTGAATTCCTTTGTTATCCTAAACCCCAGCTAACACTTTTTTAATTGATGAATAGTTACATGCTATACTTACCTAAGATTCTAACCCTAGCTAAACTTGCCTAGCTCAAATGTCATGCGCTTCTATGATGAAAGATGATTAGGGTTTATAAACCCTAATGAGAAAAAAATTATAGTGTGGAGATTTGAATTTTAGCTTATATTATCTTAATGATTGGGTAGATTCTAGAATTGGTTATGCATGTTATTTTGAGATAATTTTGGGTTGAATTTGTTAAATAAACTTTAATGTGTTTATTTCGTTAGATATCCTAAGTGCAGACCTTTGGATAGGTCATCATACACTTGTGTAGGCCATCAAGAAGATGACTAAGGAAAATCCTTTGAAATAAAAGGAACTTGCTAATCAAAATGACCCTTCAAACCATGATTGTACACACAAAGAGAACATGTCACTACCAAAGGAAGGATCAATAGGGATGTGAAGATAGGAAGTGAGTGGGTAAGATAGGAAGGCAAGGAAGTGACCTTAGGCTATGATAGGTGGGTAAGAAGTCTATTAGGGCTTCCCTAAACAGGATATTACCTATCAAGGTTTCCTCATTGATTATAAATCCTAGGTTATGCATGATAACCTTTAAACTTCAGTTAGGGTTAGGGTTTCCTTGTTGATTCTAAACCCTAGGTTATGCATGCTAACGCTTAAATTGATAAAATTGAAACAAGTACAATAGATCATTAAAATTGCAAGTGATCAATAGATCATTATAGAAGACACATATTCATGAACTTGTTTCATTTTGTATTTGTTAAGGAAGAACATTTTTTTATGGGATGTTATCATTATGGGATGTTTTCATTTCAATTATGCATGTGGTTGAAGCATGTTAGTGGTGTTCATGGGACATTATCATCATATCGTACAAAGCCAACCTCTTTTGCAACCGACATAAAAGTATTTCCAACCAAACATTTAGCATTATGACAATCCTATATTTCACTTTTTAGCTTGTCAAGACGAAGGTAAAATATTTTTAAGTAAACATCAGCGATAAACAATTTTATAAGTGACAAGTTTCCAAGCCAATGGAACTATTAAACCAAATCAAATATGCAATCAACTAAAATGTCTTATGACAGTCCAAGATGTAATTTTCAGTCAAGTAGGAATGATAAGAAGTATATTCACTTGGATTTTGATGACAAAATTACTTGCAAGCAATTCAAGGCCTTTTCTAGTATTTTTCCAAGTTATGGATGTTTATATACCACTGTCAAATTTGTTTAAGTACGACTAGGAATGATTGTTTATATACAGTCCCTTTTGGGTGTCTTTATGCCTCTTTAAATTGGGTTATGGACAAATTTGAGGTGAGGCATTAGTGAGTGGGTAAGATAGGAAGGCAAGGAAGTGACCTTAGGATATGATAGGTGGGTAAGAAGGCTATTAGGGATGCCCTAAATAGGATATTACAGTGAAGAAGTTAGGGAAGCTTAGGATGCATTAGTAATGTTCTAGGGCTGTCCAAAATGGATATTACATTCAGATATATAGAGAGAGTCGTGGGGGTCTAAGTAGTGTGGAAATGAAAGGAATAAGCCTTGCTTTAGAGAGAGGGAAAGGTAGGAGTCTAGGGAAAGGGTTTTAGCAAGGGTTAGGCTAGAATAGAATGGTTTAGGTGTGTCTTGTGGCTGCCTAATAGGTAGTATTACAGTCTAGTTTGATAGATAGTCCTAGAGTTAGTCAAGGTTAGAAAATGGAGTAGAAGGCCAAAGTTTGGAGTTACTATGTAAATACCAAAGGAAAACAAGTGCTTTATATTGCAATTTGGACAATGAATAAGACTGTAGGTGTTAGTATGTTGGTTCAATATGAGTTAGGGTTCTATAGGAGTTAGAGTTCAATTGTCATTGTTATTGTACACAATTGTAAAAGGAAAATTAATTCAAAGAAGTACAAAATGATATATTAATATACAAAAATTTCCAATAATATACAAAATATGGAAACTCCTGCCCTATAAAAAATATGGCAACTCATGCCAAAATGCCACATCATGGCTAGTGTACATAGGAGGGTCTCTTAATCCTCCTTCCCACCCTCGAAGCTCCCAGGTGCAACTCCAAAATTTATATTCCTCTTCTTCGAGCTGGAGGAAGCTTGGTTCTTCTAGCCACTTCGACCACCTCCCCTTGGGCTCTGAAATGACAACAATCAAATGTCAACTCCTGTAGGAAATTATGCAAGTATAAAACACAATTTAAATATCAAAATTATGTTTTCAAATTTTAAATAGCTCACATGAGATGACACTATAAGTGGTGAGTGGGATACCCTCCTCTGTTATCCAAGTCTCTTAGAAATGCCACCCTGCAACATTTAAATAGTAAGATAAATCATACAATTTTCTGCTATGGTAATTTTCATTAATATTGCACGATATTTTCATAAACTAATCAATCTCACAGTGAGCACAACAGGCTGGTCCTAGGGCTTGGCAGGTGGAGCAATTGGTTGGTCGTCAAGGGTGGCAGGTGGAGCAGTGGGATGTACAACCTACTATGATGCTAAGGTGGATGGAATAGTGGAGGATGTAGCCACATCGACGTTGGCTACAACATTAGGGGGCATGGTGGGAGAGGGTGTGGACTGGAGTGGGCGAAGTGGTGATGTATGGTAATAAACCCCAGTTGGATGTAGAATGGAACTGGCCACCTTAGAAGAGGAAATGAGGGTGGTGGGGGAATATGGTGGAGGGGGATGAGGTCTAGGATGGGGTGGAGGGATGGGTGAATGTGGATAGATGGTGTAATGTGGTTGAAGGGGGGAAGGTGGAAACATGGGAAACTGTAAGGGAGGGGGTGGATGGGTGGGGTGGGGGAGCCGGATGGAAGTGTGGTGGTGGGTGGGAGGTAAGGGATGGATGGAACAAGGTGGGGAGGTATGCAAGGAAAGGGACATGTATGCCAGGGGATACACCTAGAATATATGGTGGGAAAAAGGTAGTGGGTGGAGAGATAGTGACATTGATATGCCTATGTAGTGGGACCTGCATACATATTCATGGCATCGTGTATTAGAACATAAAAAATATATCTATACAAATGTAATTCATCAAAACAGATATTAAATTTATACTTTATTACAAGATACGTGCTCACGAGGGGATCCGCTGATCCCCAATGGGGATGGCTGGTCACTCAATCCTGTGGACATCTGTTCATTTGCACAAAAATAGTTAGATTCAATTAGTAAATATTAACTAAATATGGGCCGACAATTTAAATAAATATGCTACGATTGACAAGAACTAATTTAGTGATATAATAGAAATCACAAATCAATCAAGCGACATAACATCAATGATATGATAGTGATAATAACAGTCCCAAACTTGCATAATAATTTTTCTTTTAATTTATGATTTTGAGGGATGTTACATTTTTCTCTATTTTAGAGAATATCCACAAATTTTATGGGCTTACTGAGACTTTCTTTTCAATCCTTGAAATGATATTAAAAAATCATATGCCTGTCTTGTGCAATATCAAAGGATGGATTATTTGTAGGGTAAGTGTTTGTCATATTTTCCCTAACTATATGTTTGAAAATTGTATCCATTACTGATGCTAAAGTTTCCTTATATACGAATTCATTGACTAGTTAGCCCTAGTAAACCTTGCCTATGCTTCATTTCCTTTTTGGTCTATAGAGTTGACATGGCTATGAGTTCTCTTCTCCTCCTATTTCAAACCTAATTTTTTAAGGTATCCTAATTGAGAATACCCTTCTTAGTACATTTTCTTCTAAGTTTCTATTACAGGTAGCATATTGAGCAGATAATGGTTATTTTCACATATTCAATTCTTGATAGTACAACTAAGACCTAATGCATTAATTACCAATTTAATTATCTAACCCATCATCTTGGTGCATCTCCATGTAAATGTTTTCCACATAAGCTTTTTCTAGGTCCCTCATTTTTTCACCAATCTCAAACATACTTCCTAGCTTGTTACCAATTAAGGTAAGAGAACATTTCATCCATTTTTGAAGGAATTGAATGAATTTTAAGATAGTGTGGTAGATTTTTTTTTTCTCTCATGACCTTGTTAGAAAAACAGGATCGTGGAGAGATAACAATAAACAATAAACATGATGCAAATATTAAAACAAATTACAAGAGAGACACATATCTTGGATGACAAGATTAGCTACTAACATTAAATTTAATTAGTGAAAGAAAACTACCTGTCTGTATGGTGTCGCGATGTCCTCTGCAGCTACCATGTCTCCATCTAGGTTGAAGGAACCAGCATCCTCCCACCAATGTGTTGGAGACTAGGCATTGAATAGATGTACATTAAAAAAATCAAGTCATCAACATCTAATTATAAGTTAAATTTATTAGAAATTATGACATTAAATAAAACAATAACTAACCTGGTGTAGGTAGCTCTCTGTGCCATGCTCCTGCATGGGAACCTGGCATGGATGCCCACAATGAGAACAACTATGTGGCACTGGTCTCGTCGAGACGAATGGATCTAACTTTGTACCACCTGTATCTGCACTCCCTCTCCCACCACCAGTAGACCATGCAGAAGTGTGTCTCTTGGGGGGGTCTTGCTCGCTCTGCGTGGACATAGCCACAAAAGTGATATGCCTAAGAATGTGTTGTGTGGCACATCTAATGGACTCATGGATCTCATCTAGCCTGCAACCTAACCCAGGGGGTTGAGGAGGCAGGTTTGGTTCTCGCCTAGGTGCAGGAGGTCCTCTGAGTGTGTTCTAGTGGGCATGAGGTCGATATTGGGCTGAGCCAAAACCGACGCCCTGGATCTCGGTGATGTCAAAGTAGTTCACATGGAACCCTAACACAAAATCATCCCACAGTTTCCTGAGAAAATACTATGGGACCTCGACATTGTTGCATGGAGGCTTGTCGAAAACCATGAACAATCTCTTCCTCCAATTTTCTCTCCATGGTTGGTAATCACACCAGTCCATGAAAACTCCTCTTCCTTACATCTAGAGGTTGTCTTGTTCTAGGATCTATAAATTTGCTCCACTATTAGGATTTTGTGATATTCAGGTTTTTTATATCCTCTTTGGATATACCAGTGCTATAATGCTCTCTCATTCGAGCCCTATATTTGCTCAAACTGGTTATCTCACTGTGGACAATATTGATAGATTGTATAATTTTTTGTATTGATGTGGCAAGGGAAACCCAAGAGGGTTCCCTCATGTTCTTCAATTCATCACTAAAAATTCTTAATTGGTTTAAATCCCCATGTAATTCATCTTAGGGGTTTTCTTCTTCATTTAATTCAGGGTTTTCGTTGTTTAATTTGGGGTTTGGGTCCTTTGTTTGGTTTGTTTCATTCCTTTCTTGAGATGGTTCATTGGTATTTGTCATTGTGGTTAGGTAATTTGTAACTGTTGTATCAAATTTTGCCAATTTCAATTGGTTTTCATTTTTTTTTTAATTTTGTATTTTATTTTAAAAATAATAAGAACAATGAAATAAACAAAAAAAATTGCATTCCTACTCTATTTACCTTGCTCCAACGTCGTTTTAGGCAGTTTGCACATGTCCGTTGGGATTCTTGGGGGTCGATTTTGTTTCCTTAGCGGTCGTTGTCTCCTCCTTGCACGCTCGTGGGTGGCTATAAAACAAAAAACAATGCCCACTGTTTTCTTTTAAACACAGGGACGTGCACACGTCCCTGTTTGCGATCGTTCACAACACGTGCGCACGTCCACATGCACGTGCACGCATAGGCACGCGAGCGCGTCTACATGCGTGTTCGCGTTCCTATTGCCCATGCCGGCAATCCGGTGTGGAGGGTCGCCACTACCGAAGCAAGAGTGCGTGGTCGCGTCTAGGAGGTGCGTGCGCGTTGTCGATTATGTCCGGTCGCGTGCTCCCATTGCATTATATTTGGGTCGCAGATTCTTGCCAAAGCCCATATACCTTTAACTAAGTTCTAGATAGTAAATAAGATTAATTTTTAATTATTTAAATATTAGTTAACCATGTTTATTGATTTCAACCAAAGTAAGAGTAAGTTCTTTCAAAATCGCAATGATAGACAATAATTAATTACTATATCCATTTTATACGTCCCCACGAGCATTCACTATAGTGAGAGATTTTAATAGCTTGACTATATCCATTTTATAAGTGCCCGCGGGCATTCATAATAGTGAGAGATTTTAATAGCTTGAAGGATAAATATTTTTAGAATAGACGCTATGAGTTATCCACATTTGTTAAATATGATCTAATTGTGTTAAATATAATTTACGGAGCATGGTCTCTTTTTCTAATATTAATTATATTAGTTACCAATTCCTCATTATAAAATTATCATTTTTTTAAAAAACAAATGGTGTTTTCTAATTTTAAAAAACAACTATTTTTTAATGGGAAAATAAAAAATAGCTTAATTCACGTGTTAGTTATTGATAGTTGTAAAAATTAAAATCAATTTTCAACTATTCGATTATTACATACAACTAGGAACTTAACTCTATCCATTATTAGATTTAGAACTATTACATTAACTTCAACTCTAATCACAATTATATTAAATAACTATTAGATACAACTATTAGGTTAACTCCAATGATTCTACAACTATTAGCTTAATATCAACTCTAATCACTTAGGCTTAAAGTTCAATTGCATTGGCATCTAGCAGTCTAGCGGGTGTGCTCCACCTCCTAATAGAATAGTTCCATCTCCTAATAAACTTCTCCAAACTCCTAATAAAATCATGCATCTCATAGTTGGGCATGTAGCTAATATACAGTTAGTATTACATGTTTAAGTTTTCCATATATGGATATAATAGTAAATTTTGGTTGAATTGTAATTGTCAATATATTAATTTTTAAATTAGTGAACTCCAATGATGACTTTTACTTGAATTGCAATTGCCAATATATTTAATTTTTAAATTAACTATTAGATACAACTATTAGCTTTGTGCTTAACTCTAATGCTTTTACAATTATTAGTTTAACTTCAAATCTAATCAAGATTATATTGGATGATTATTATATTGACTATTAGATATAATTATTAGCTTAACTTCAAGTTATATTGAATAACTATTAGATTATTTTAATAGTGATACAACCATTAAATTAAATTTAAATGAACTCCATCTCTTAGCATTAGAAGTTAACTTTGATTGCAACCAATAACAATTACTTTGATAATATACAGCTTATGTAACATTTAAACCCCATCTTAGTTTTTGGTACTAATATAAAACCATATATAATGGATCATCCATTCATAACTCTTTGCTCATCATCCATTCATAACTCTTTGCTCATTTTGAAATCTGTTGAAAAGTTGTGTGCTATATCATCCACCTTATTTCTTCTATTCTTTCCTAGATCATCCACCTTCTGTGCCTAGATCATTCGTCTTCTTTTCTTTCCTATAGGTTAGTTAAAATGGGCGACCTGGACAAGTGTTCGGAATTGCCTGAACATCTGGTGGAGCATATATTGACGTTGCTGCCAGTAGAATCTCTGTGCAAATTTCGTAGTGTCTGCAGAAAATGGAATGCGCTTCTCTCATCAACCGAGTTCATAACATCAAAATGGGCAGAGCAAGGTTCTAATGGTAACCCATGGCTGGTTGTGCAAAATCAAGAATTGTTTTCGGCTTCTCGCTTCTTCAACGGGACTTGGAAGAAAACCTCAACAGTCTCTGTAAGGTTCCTACGCAAGTCCCTCTGGATAAGAAGAAAGGGAAAACACTCACTCCATTTCTGTGCATCGGCCGCAGGCCTTTTCTTGATGATTATGTTGCCTAAACGACAACCTCATACTCCATCTACGCTTATCGTTTGCAATCCTCTCACCAGAACGTTCTTGAAACTCCCCCCTTTGTTATCCATTCAACACAATTTAGTCCGAGGCGAAGGCATCGTAGGAGGGGAGGGCGACAGGCGCGACACATACAATGTGGTGGTGATGGGGAATTCAGGATCTCTAAATGCACTAACAGTCGAAATCTATAATTCCAATTACAAGTCATGGAGGATTGCAGGACACTTGCCCGAGGATGTCAATCCAACGGACAGCAATATGGTTTTCTGCGCCGGTTCTTTGTACTGGCCTGTGATCATTCGTGGGGAGCAGAGTATTTTGGGTTTCAACTTGGAAGAGGGGACTTCCACCTTTCTACCGTTTCCGAATATAGATGAGCGAGGCCGTTTACACCCTCGCTTGCTCACCTGTGGGTCGCAGCTTCTACTCGCAGTGTACGTATTCCAAGGAAGAGAGCAGATCATTCTATGGCAGTTTGAGAAGTTGAACGTGAACTCCTCTTCGTCCTCACCATGGAAGGAGATTTCAAGAATGCCTTTTCCTGATCCTAAGAGGTTTTCTTCTACTGAATGCGTAGGAGTAGGGGATTGGGCATACTTCGTAGTCTCTGAATCAATCAAGGTGAAAGAGGTAGTTGCTTACAGTGTAACTGATCAAACATGGAGTTGGCTTCCCATGCTTCCCACTACACAGGAAACGTATGAGCGTATCATGGCTTTTGAGCCGAGGCCGGACATGAAGGTTTGATGAAAACAGGTAAGCTTGCATGCTTTTCATCACTTTGAAGTTTTTTAACACCATTGCTTTCTTATTTACAACTTCACGTTTCTCTAGACACCAGTCTTTAGTACAAATTGCAACACAGCTTTCGGACTTGTAATCTCAGGGTATGTTTTTGCAGATGTATACGAAGTTGGAGACGTATTCTTTGTAATACGGTGTGCATGGGCTTTGGAAAAGTTTTTATATTAACCAGAAATCTTGTCATGTTTTGAACTGCGAATAGTATTATTGGTAAATGAGGTGTGGTGATTCTTTTAGCATAGCATGGTGCAGATTACTTCTGTTCACCAGGTTATTTGAATTCTCTGAAGAATTATGTTTTTGGTCTAAGTTTTATTTGGGGTTTGAATCCTATAAGATAGTCAATTATGGCTTTTTTATAAATAAAATCTGATCAGAACTTGAGGAGCATATGCATGAATAGTTGAAGTTATTGAATCTTGAGGAGCATATGTATAATTAGTTGGAGTTATTGAATTTTTATGTTTATTGGTTATTATATTATGGATTATAAATTTATGTTTTTATTTTATTTTATGTTGTAGTTAAGAATTATGCCAATATAATATGAATGTGATTTTGATAAATGTACATCTTGTTCATTGTAATGAATGAACTCATTGACAATTATATTCTTTTCATATCTATATTTGAGTTTTTTCATAGTTATTTATTTACACTTCTTCTAATATTATTCTATATGAGTGTAGGCTTCTTCATACCATGAAATGGAATTTGAGGGGTACAGAAAGGAATTTGCACACAATAAATTTTTTTTAGTCTTAGTTTTATTTAAATGAGCATCACCTTTAAAACATATAAGAAATCTTACTAGTTTTGATGTTATATTGGTAGTGTTAGCATGTAACTATGGTAATGAAGTTAAAATCCTAATTATTAAGATATAAAAACAAATCAAGTCAACCATGATGAACATCATCAACTCACACTTAGGGATAGCTCATTTTTCACAATCATTAATGATCTAACTTGAATAGAGAATACTACAATTCTTATCTAGACTTTTTACTAAGCCCTACAATTCTTATCTAGACTTTTTACTATGCCTTGGCCTTCATGATTCAAGTGCCCTAGAATTATTGCTATAGGTAATGCAAAATGAGATCCTTATTTATTTAAACAATAAAACATGTTCTCGATTCAACCTAGAAATGTCTTCTAAGTTTTGGGATCTCAGTTACCTTCTAGGATTTCCTAAAGTTCTATGGGATGTTTCTATATAATCAATGCAAGAAATCATGCATTGAGCTTATGATTTTATCTACCGTAGTGTCAATAAGTTATTGCCATTACCTGTGTACCAGTCATTGTGTTGGGTTCCTTGGCGACTACTTACAAGATATTGGAGAAGGCCCTATGTAATTTCCCATGGTCCACCAATGATGAGGGGAGGGTATCTTAGAGGGTGAATAGAATCCTAAGTTGTTTGTGCAAATAAAAGGGCCATGGAACTTATGTGTACTTATGTTTCCTTTTACAATATCTTAGCCACCCACTCCTACTAATATCCTCCCCACTTTGTCTTGTTATTAGTTTACCCCTGACCTTATTTGAAGAGCCATCTATAAACTTAACAATAGTAAACATATTTACCTCAAATACATCTATTTGGAATTCATCAAAAATGGTATGTGACCTTAGACTTACAGCTTGGATTAGGGATGATTTTAAGGAACCATACTTGTTTAAAACTGTATAAATGTTGGCGAATATTACCAATTCTTAAAACGACAACTATAAAATGATTGGTGATATTTTTCAAAAAATATTTTAATTTCCAAGGACTTTATATCGTTTATATAATAATTTGGCGATTTTTAAGGTGAAAAAATTTTACCCCATCAAAATTGGGCGAAACAGGGCTTCAAAAAATGCAAAATGGCGAATCTTTTTTGGGAGAAAAACATGGAAAAATTGCCCACTCGGCTAAAATTCGCCCCTAAAAGTATCCCTGGCTTGGATTCCCTTTTCAATGAGGTTACATTTGCCATATTTCATCTTTGGTCCTAACATGCTATTCTCCATATATTACACAAATCAATTGGTATCTTAGATCCTAATAACTATACAAGTATCATTATTGCACATACACTTTTTAAGCACTTTTTCACCTCGTGTTACATTTACATGTTTGATTTTTTGGGAAGCATGGGTGGACAACTACATGCCATTTAAACTTTAGGTAGACTCTCATGCAATGAAACATGTATTAAATTGACTAGCATCAAGGAAGATTGACATAGGTCATTAGAATTCTATTTCCACTTTGTTTACTTTTGAAAGGCCTTTTACATTATATCCATAAACTTACTCATGGACTAACTTAATAAATTGGGGGTGGACTAGTCTCCTATTATCAAATATAACATGTTTCTTTACATGATTAAAATTGGAAAATTTTCTGTATATCTTTGATTTTTAAAGAGTATTAGGAATAACCCAAGTTTTTCTTTTTCCCTAATCTCTTTGTCTTTTACATTGATGATCTTGAATGCCTTATTAATGATTCTGTTGGTTCTCTTTTCTTGTTTCTAGATGATGTAATTTCTTTGGCCTCTATCTAGAGAGGTTATAGAGGAAGCTCTATGTTTTTGGTGGATTGTTAAGTTATCTTTTATTGTTGATAGACAAACTTGTGAAAACATAGATCATGCTTTTTAATCCAACCAAAATAATTCTCTATAGAAACCATCTATCTTTTGAAGGGAAAGTTGGAGAGACCACCACTTTGTATAATTGGGGTAATCTTCATGATTCCTATATTCAATACCCTACATCCCAACCATGAATTTCTAAATTGTTTTTTTTACTAGCCTCACTAGATAGAAAATGTTTTTTTTTATTCACTCTTATCACCTTCCATTGAATATGATGATGTTCGATAATATCACCAATCCCATTGTTTTAAAGGACAGAATCCATGCGTTGAGTATGGTCCAAAATTATGAGAGAATATTTGGGGTTGAATCGAACCTTGAATTAATTTAAAATTGTTTCTTGAACAACTAGTTATCATAAGTTGTTCATAAAAGTGCTTTTATGTGCATGTTATGATCATGTTATTGTCATGCCACCGTCAAAGGAATTAGAACTAAAATAGCATTTACATGTTTAAAGATGTTTATCGGATACACCATTTTCTACATCTTGGAATAAAGTTAGTATTTTTAAATGTTAAATTCCTTTTAAGCTACTTCCACCTTGTGAAATCCATACCCATCAATCACTAATTTATCTAATTGTCAACTACTAGTATGCGGTTCAAATTGAGATGTTTTGGATATCTTGTAAGTTTATCTATTACATGGTACCATTTGAAAATGTCACACCCCAAATGGAAAGGGACACGAATATCCTTAATGACCAAAGGTGGATTGACATTTTGAACCTGACCCATTCTTGATGATCGTTGACACATCATCAATTTGGTGTCTCGCTACGACGTTGTCATGATCAATAACACTAATTTGGTGTTAATTGTTGAATTGTGACACTAGTGTATAATATTTCATGATTATAATAGCTAAATTAGTGTCAATAGTTGAGCTATAACACATGAGGGGTCTACAATTTACTAAATTCTAACACTGGAGATGGATTTAGAGACCCCTTGTAAAATGTACAAACTCATTGTCAAATTTGTAATTTTTTCCATTGTTGGACTAACACGACTAAAAATGACGAAATAAATGACCAATTGCAATCTGGTCATTTGTACTCTAGATATCTCATGATCAAATTTGGTCATTTATCTTGGTTGTTTTTAGTTGGTTTTTATCATGTGTCCAAAAGTGGTCATTTATCTTGGTCGTTTTTAATTAGTTCACTTGGAATTATCAATTTTGGTCATTTATCCCTTTAAAAAAAATGTTGCACGACCAAAAATTTTGGTCTCATGGTCACAAATCTCTCATTTTCCACTAATGAAAAGACAATAGGCTATGTATTTTCCATGGTGAGGATAACACATGACCCTCATGGAGAACTACTCAAATGTATTATTTGTAATTTCAACCATAAAGGTGCTCATACCAAGCCTTTTTTCACAAAAATCATGAAGACATAAAATAATAAAATAAATCACATGTTAGACATGGTGTTCCCAAATTTGCATAGCCAAACCAAACCTTACACTTGACACTCATCTTTTGAAGTATTTTTCACCAAAACCCCAAGCAAAGAAGGAAGTAGAAGCCCTCAAGCACCTTAGTCGACATGACCCAACAAAAGAGCATTAAAGTTGCCGTCAACAATATACTAGATACATTTTATTTTTATTTCAATCTTATTTTTTCAATAATAAAAAATAATGACTTTGTCGAATAAAAATTCGAAAAATATTCAAGCAAAAGTCAAATAAAAATTCAAAAAATCATTTGAAAAATAATTTAGATAAGATATAATACTAAGGCTAATAATGAACCAACCCTCAAAAGACAAAAAACCCACCAATTCTTAAAATCCAAATACATGTCACTTAGCATTCCATTTAAAAATTGATAATTACAATGATAGGTGTTTGTATTTAGAATTTAGAGTGGAGTGGCAATTACATTTTTCCTAGATTTGAGGAGATGAGAAAAGTACTAATAATGGACCAACCCTCAAAAGACCAAGAACCCACCAAATTTCAAGAGACAAATAGGTGTCACTTCTCCCTTGGTCAGATGAACTCCAATGGTTATTACTCTGAGCTCATGTGGGAGATACACAAATTCTCTTTGAACAGAGGAGTTGTATTTGTTCATATGCAGCAAACGCCTTTAAGGCTATTTACTAACTTCAAAGC
>LPNX010668406.1:431160-525562 GCA_001517045.1 Pseudotsuga menziesii | reverse complement strand
AATGCTCGTGGGGACGTATAAAATGGATATAGTAATTAATTATTGCTTACCATTGCTATTTTGAAACAACTTACTCTTACTTTTGTTGAAATCAATAAACATTCTTACTCTTACTTTTGTTGAAATCAATAAACATTGTTAACTAATATTTAAATAATTAGAAATTAATTTTATTTATTATCTAGAATTTAGTTAAAGGTATATAGTTTAATAACACTAAGAAGATAAGTGTAAATATCTTAGAATTTTTGGGTGGACTACTATCTATGTTTTTCATCTACTGTTCAAAATGAGACAAGTGTATTGTCCATATTGATTCTATGGGACTCGTCTAAGATTAAACCAAGATGAGACAAGTGTACAATCTAAATTGATTCTATGGACGCAGTCCAAAATTAATAATAATAATTTCAAAAAATAAAAAAATAGCTTAACTAACATGTGGTAAGTATAATTGTAAAAATTAAAATTAATCTCCAAGTATTCAATTATTAGATACAACTACCAACTTAACTCCATCTAATAAGATCTATTAGATTAAATTCAACTCTAATCACAGTTATATTAGATAACTATTAGGTTAACTCCAATGATTCTACAACTATTAGCTTAATATCAACTCTAATCACTTGAGGCTTAAAGTTCAACTGCATTGGCATCTAGGAGTGTAGTTAATGTGCTCCACCTCCTAATAAAATAGTTCTAGCTCCTAATAAACTCCTCCAAGCTCCTAATAAACTCCTCCAAACTCCTAATAAACTGAACTACATCTCATAGTTGGGCATGTAGCTAATATACAGTTAGTATTACATGTTTAGGTTTTCCATATAGATATAATATTAATTTTTGGTTGAATTGCAATTGTCAATATATTAATTTTTAAATTAATTATTACATACAACTATTAGCTTAGTGGTTAACTCCAATAATTTTACAATTATTAGTTTAACTTTAAATCTAATCAAGGTTATATTAGATTATTATTATATTAGCTATTAGATATAACTATTAGCTTAACTCCACTGATTTTACAACTATTTGCTTAACTTCAACTATTAGATTATTCCAATAGTGATGTAACCATTAAATTAAATTTAAATTAACTCCATCTCTTAGCATTAGAAGTTGACCTTGCTTGCAATGAAATCATGGACCAAGAACAATCACTTAGGTAATGTGTAGCTTATGGACCAAGAACAATCACTTAGGTAATGTGTAGCTTATGTACCAAGAACAATCACTTAGGTAATGTGCAGCTTATGTGACACTTGAACTCCATATGGCAATTGGGAGAAAGTAAGCTTAAATTAACTATTAGACACAACTATTACCTTAACCGTGATGATGATACAAGTATGAGTCAACTTCAACTATCACCATAACAACCATAAATTAAGAGGGTTGTTATATTAGCTTAACTATTAGATACAAGTGATTGACACATTTTTTAGTTAAAAAAACATTATCAATATGTCAAATATATACCTCTCCACCTATTTCAAATATATTAATCTTAGTAATATAGTTTTTGCTACTAATATAAAACCATATATAATGAATCATCCATTCATAACTCACTCTTTGTTCATTTTGAAATTAGTTAGAAAAGTTGTGTGCTGGATCATCCATCTTATTTCTTATTTTCTTTCCTAGATCATCCACCTTCTTCTGTGCCTAGATCATTCATCTTCTTTTCTTTCCTAGAGCATCCACCTTTTCTCTTTCCGATGTTAGGGTTCTGTTTAGTTTTATGTTATTTCCTATGTTAGGGTTCTGTTAGTTTTATGATCTGTTAAATCGATTTGTGCTCTGTTGACTAAAGGTTAGTTAAAATGGGCAACCTGTACAAGTGTTAGGAATTGCCTGAACATCTGGTGGAGCATATATTGACGTTGCTACAGTAGAATCTCTGTGCAAATTTCGTGGTGTCTGCAGAAAATGCAACGCGCTTCTCTCATCAACCGAGTTCATAACATCAAAATGGGCAGAGCAAGGTTCTAATGGTAAACCATGGCTGGTTCTGCAAAATGAAGAATTGTTTTCGGCTTCTCGCTTTTTCAACAGGACATGGAAGAAAACCTCCTCAGTCTCTGTAAGGGTCCTACGCAAGTCCCTCTGGATAAGAAGAAAGGGAATACACTCACTTCATTTCTGTGGATCGGCCGCAGGCCTTTTCTTGATGATTACGATGCCTAAACGACATCCTTTTACTCCATCTACGCTTGTTGTTTGCAATCCTCTCACGAGAACGTTCTTAAAACTCCCGCCTTTGTTATCCATTCAACACAATTTAGTCCCAGACACCGTGGGAGGGGAGGGCGACATGCGCGACACATACAAAGTGGTGGTTGTGGGGAATTCAGGATCTCTAAATGCACTAACAGTAGAAATCTACAATTCCAATTACAAGTCATGGAGGATTGCAGGACACTTGCCGGAGGATGTGAATCCAACGCACAGCAAGATGGTTTTCTGTGCCGGTTCTTTGTACTGGACTGTGATCATTCGTGGGGAGGAGACTATTTTCGGTTTCAACTTGGAAGAGGGTACTTCCACCTTTCTACCGTTTCCGAATATAGATGAGCGAGGCCTTGTAGAGCGTCACATGCTCACCTGTGGGTCGCAGCTTCTACTCGCAGTGTACACATTCCGACATAGAGAGCAGGTGATTCTATGGCAGTTTGAGAAGTTGAACGTGAACTCCTCTTCCTCCTGAGTCCTCACCATGGAAGGAGATTGCAAGAATTCCTCAGTCCGATCTTAAGAGGTTTTCTTCTATTCATTGCGTAGGAGTGGGGGATCGGGCATACTTCGTAGTCTCTGAACCAAGGAGGGTGAAAGAGGTGGTTGCTTGCAGTGTAACTGATACATGGAGTTGGCTTCCCATGCTTCCCAGTACAGAGGAAACGTATCAGCATATGATAGCATTTTGAACCGAGGCCGACATGAGGGTTGGATGAACACTGTAAGCATGCATGCTTTTCATCACCTTGAAATTTTTTAACACCATTTCTTTCTGATTTAGATCTCCACGTTTCTCTAGACACCAATCTGTAGTACAAACTGCAAAAACTTCTGTTGAGAAAACACAGCTTTCGGACTCGTAATCTCAGGGTATGTAATACGGTGTGGATGGGCTTTGGAAAAGATGAAGCAGAAGTCGTGTCATGTTTGGAAATGCGAATAGCATTATTGGTATTTGAGGTGTGGTGATTTCTTTTTGCAAACTATATTCAACATAGTAGAGTAATAAATGATGGACCAGCAGCACTGTGGACCATTGAATCTCAACTTAAGATTTAATGTCCACCATGCTGCCACTCACAATGCTACCACCTCAGCATTATTTATTATTCTGCTACATGTAAAATAATTTTAACATGGTGCAAATTACCTTTATTTACCAAGTTATTTTAATTCTCTAAAAAAAATCAACCCTCCACCATACTGTCATCCACAATGCTGCCACCCCGACATTATTTATTAATGTAATACCTGTAAAATAATTTTAGCATGGTGCAGATTACCTCTGTTCACCAAGTTATTTTAATTATCTAAAAAATTATGTTTTGGGTCTGAGATTTGTTTTGGGTTTGAATCGTATAAGCATATGATGACCATTTCTTTGAACGAGATTAATATGACTTTTTTATAAACAAAATGTGATACTAACTTAAGCGTATATGTATGGAGTTATTGAATCTTTATGTTTATGGGTTATTGTGTCATGTATATTCAAGACTATATGCAACTTAAGAGTATATATAGCGTATATGTATGGAGTTATTGATCCTTATGTTTATGGGTTATTATGTCATGTATATTCAAGACTATATGCAACTTAAGAGTATATGTATAGAGTTATTGAATATTTATGTTTATGGGTTATTATGTCATGTATATCCAAGACTATATGCATGAATAGTTGGAGTTATTGAATCTTATATTTATTGGTTATTATGTTATGTATATCCATGGTATATCATGGATTATAAAATTGTATTTTTTTTATTTTTCTTTATAAAGAAAAATTGATCCAAACCTCAAAAGTATGTATGATTAGTTGGAAAAGTATGTATGATTAGTTAGAGTTATGTATATGTATGATTAGTTAGAGTTATTAAATCTTTATGTTTATGGGTTATTATGTCATGTATATTGGTTCTGTATCATTGATTATAAACTTATGTTTATTTTTATTTTTATTTTATAAAGAAAATCTGATACAAACCTCAAGGGTATATGCATGATTAGTTGGAGTTAAATTGAATGTATATCCATTTGTATCATGGATTATAAATTTATGTTTTTTTTTTACTTTCTATCGTGTTTACCATAAAGACTTACGGGCTTGGTTATTATGTCATGTATATCCATGGTATATCATGGATTATAAATTGATGTTTTTGCCAATATATTTTAGTTTATATGCATGTGATTTTGACAAGTGCACACTTTGAATAGTTCAAGGGCATTCTGTTAAATGAACTCAATTGAAAATTATATTTTTTCAATGTTTATATTTGAGTTGTTTTTATAGTTATTTATTTACATTTTTTTAAATAAATTATTTTATATAAGTGTATTTTTTGTCTTACAATAAAATGGCATGTCACATGTAGCATAAAGAAATTCGCACACAATAAATATTTTTTAATTTTTTTTATTTAAATGAGCATCACCTTTAAAACAATAAGAAAAAGCTTATTAGTTTTGTCATTATATTGGTAGTGTTAGTGTGTAACTATGGTAAAGAAGCTAAAATCTTAAATCTTAACATATAAAAATAAATTTAATCAAACATGAGGAACATGGTCACCTGAACTCAAATACATTTATTTTGAATTCATTAAACATTGAATGTGACCTTAACTTTACCACTTGGATTCCCTTTTCAATGAGGTACATGTTCCATATTTGGTCTTTGGTCCTAACATGCGATTCTCCAAATATTACACAAATCAATTGGTATCTTAGTTCCTAATAACTATACAACTACCATTGTTGCACATATCATTTTTGAACACTTTTTCGCCACCTTTTACATTTACATGTTTGATTGTTTTGGGAGGCATAGGTGGACAACTACATGCCATGTACACTTTCGATAGACTCTCATACAATGAAACACATATTAAATTGACTAGAATCAAGGAAGATCGGCATAGGTAATTAAAATTATATTGCCACTTTATTTACTTTTGAAGGGCCTTTGACGTTATATCCATAGTCTTAATCAAGGAGCAACTTAATACATTGGGGGTACCTAGTCTCCTAGTCTCAAATATAGCAGGTTCCTTACATGATTAAAATGGGAAAATTTTGTGCTTGTCTTTGATTCTTAAAGAGTATAAAGAATAACCCTTGGCACCAAAAACAAGTGTTTTTTTTCCTTAGTCTCGTTGGGTCTTACATTGATGAGCTAGAATTCCGTATTAATGATTCTAATAGTTCTATTTTCTTGTTTGTAGATTATGTAATTTCTTTGGCCTCTATCTAGAGAGGTTATAGAGGAAACTTTATGTTTTGGGTCGGTTGTTTTATCTTTTATTGTTGATAGTCAAACTTGTGAAAACAAAGATCATGCTTTTTAATACAACCAAAATAATTCTCTATAGAAATAATCTATCTTTTGAAGGGAAAGTTGTGGAGGCCATCACTTTGTATAATTGGGGTAATCTTCATGATTCTTATATTCAATACCCTACATCCCAACCATGAGTTTATAAATGGGTTTATTTACTAGCCTCATTAGAGAGGAAATGTTGTTTATTCACTTTTATCACATTCCATTGAAGATGAGGTTATTTGATAATCTCACCAATCCCATTGTTTGAAAGGAGAGAAACCATGTGTTGAATAGGGTCCAAAAATTGTGAGAGAAGTTTTGGGTTGAACTGAATCTTGAATTAATTTAAAATCGTCTCTTGAAAAACTACCTATGATAAGTTGTTCATAAAAGTGATTTTATGTGCATGTTATGATCATGTTATTGTCATGCCAATGTCAAAGGAATTAGTATTAAGATAATATTTACATTGTTTAATTTTTTTTTTTATATACACCATTTTCTACATCTTGGAATAAAATTAATATTTTTAAATTTTATATTCCTTTTAAGATACTTCCACCTTATGAAATCCATACCCATCAATCACTAACTTATATAATTTTGAACTACTAGTATGGGGTTCAAATTGAGATATTCGAGATACATTGTAACTTCATCTCTTACATGGCACCATTTGAAAATGTCATACTCTAAGAGGAATTATGGAGGTAAGGAAGAATCCAATGCATATGTGGTATAATTTTTGTGGATTAATTAGTTCCATGTAAGAAATGGATACCCCTAATTTAGGGTATTCAAGGAATATCCCCTCTACTATATATGTATTTCATATTTGGGTTTGCATTAGCTTTACTCACATATAATGGTTTAGAAATGAGAGGTTGCAAATCATCATTCTTTGGTGTTTTATCACATGAAAATCGAGCTTACCCCAATCAATGTTACATCTTGAGTTTGGTTCATATCATCTTTATTTCAACATGAAATTAATGTTATTATATACCTTGTATAGTATGAAAGATGACATACCCTTTTTAGGATGCAATAGATAACCATTCTTAGCACTTTTCTCCATACAATTACTTGTATTCTTTAGTTAGGTAAAAAACTATTATAGCTTCTTTGAGGCATGACAACCTTTCTATAGGGTGCAAGAGATAACCCTTCTTGCCAATTTTCTCCTTATAAAGAATTTTATCCTTTAGTTAGGTCATCATTATTCTTGATTCCCAAGGAAATGCATGTTTTGACATATTACTTCCATATGAATTGGATTTCCCTGGAATTCCCTCCCTACATATATTAGTTTTTCTTAATATCTAATTAGATTATCTAGGATCTCTTTCTGAAAGAATAACAAGTACATCAAAATCCATAAGATATAAGAGATACATGAGACACAAATATTTTCTCCAGGGAAATCTTAAAGGAGAAAACCCCGCAAACTTCTACAGAATAGTAAGATGATAAAAAACAGTAATAAGACTCGTATTCAACATCTATCTATCTCTCCTCCTTTGACTATCTCTTTTTCTCATGTGCACTTGAGAGTGTATGAGGTGTGTGTAAATGAGGGAGAGCACCTCCCTATTTATACCCTTTCAAGTCACTGACCAAATTTAATATTCGAGCCTACATGTCATACCACATGAGGCCCACTTCTCCTAGAGAAACTACAAATGTACATATTACATGATGTTACATTGGGGACTATTTCCCAAACTTACAACGGAGGTTGTGCCTCAAGCTCTAGACACAATTTAGACATATTGTAAATGGGTGACACACATCCCCAATGGGTAACACACATCCCCAATGGGGGTACGATAACATACAATGATACTATAAATCAGAATATTTTTTGAAGTTACAAATACATCAACACTTCCTCTTAACTAGGAAGGTATTCTCTCTCTAAACAGTCATCAACACATTTGGTCAATTCATCATTGCATCATCATCATCACAGAGTCATAGAGTCTTCATCATAGTTGTTTCCATCATATTATTATAATTTGATCATTGTACCATCTTCGTATAATTTGATCATCAAACGTTACTACAATGCCAACCCTTTTTCATGATAGATGTAGGCCTAGGCTTCATGTAGGTCTTCAAATCATCAAGTAGCTATAGCTTAGGACTTATTTCCTTGTAAAACCTGAAGGATCTCCTATGACTGATTATATTCCTTTGCAAAACCTGAAGGAGCATCCAAGGTCTGATTATATTCCTCTGCAAAAACTGAAGGAGCATTTAAGGACTGAGTATATGCCTTTGTAAAACCTGAAGGATCTCCCAGGACTGATTACATTCCTCTGCAAAAACTGAAGGAGCATTCCAGGACTGATTATATGCTTCTGCAAAACCTGAAGGATCTCCTAGGAGTGATTATATGCCTCTGCAAAACCTGACGGAGCGTCCCGGGACTGATTATATGCCTTTGCAAAACCTGAAGGATATCCCATTATCATCTTGTCATCTTCACATCACCTCATCATCACTCGAAGCATAACCCAGATGCACACATGTTGACCATATCCCTTATATCTAAACCATGGGAGGACACACCTACCACCATGTGAGAACAACTCTCATGCATATACCTCTTTTGGACCCATCACATCCCCTTGGGAGGAACCTTGATCTAAAGTACACCAAGCTTCTCTCTAGATTATTCATCCTTCACTCTGGCTAATGGATTGGTCAACACATTGGCAATTTACTCATCCATTGCAACATAATGGAGCTTCACTACTCCTCTATGCACCATATCCTTGGTATAGTGGTACTTGATCTCAATTTTCTTCGACTTGTCATGGAACACTGGATTCTCAGACAATTTCACACTACTCTAGTTGTCACACAAGATACAAGTCACCTCTAACTAGAGATCAAATAAATCAAAAAATAACTACCTAATCCATACTGCATCACAACTAGTTGAACAAGCTGTGACATATTCTACTTTGGTTGTACTGAGTGCCACGTGGGACTACTTCCTTTTAAACCAAGAAATCACACATGATTCCATACTGAAGCAGTACCCTGAAGTGCTCTTCCTATCTAAAGCACTACAAACCCAGTCTGAATCAACATAACCCTGCAGGTTAACCTTTTGATTCGTGTGATATGTGAGCCCATAATCAATTATACCTTTTAACTACCTCAATATATGCTTTGTAGCAACTAGGTGAACTTGTCTTAGATCCATCAAGAACTAGCTCAAGGTGTTCATAGCAAGGCATATGTATGGTCTCGTGTTCATCAAGTACGTCAATGATCCAATCATTTGATGATATATCGTGGCCTCAACTAACTATGATGAAGCATCAAAAAATAGCTTTAAGTTCGATGTCATGGGTGTGGCTAATTCGTTGCATTCCATCATCCCGAACCTCTTCACGATCTCTACTATATAATGCCCTTGACCAAGGAAGAATTCATCTGTACTATGGAACACCTCCATTCCTAAGAAGTAGTGCATCATCCCTAGGTATTTCATCTCAAAATCTATAGCAAGTCTCCTACTTGCATCTTTAATGAGTTTCTCTTTGCCTATCAGGAATAGGTCATCGACATATAAAAGGAGCATCATCAGTCTTCCACCTTCAACCTTGAAGTACAAGTTGTAATATTCTTTACTCTTATTAAATATTAGGGCCATTAATATTCCATCTATCCTGGCATACCATGTCGAACCGAAGGATATTCTACACTCATTCCCTCTAAAGTGGAGCATCATTCTCCCTCTTCTTTTCATACTCTATGTATTGAAACATTTTTTACTGGAGTTACATGTAGCTTCCTCTACTACTAATATTATATGTATCCATCTAGGGTCACTAGATACCAATATCCTCAATATTGAACTTTGTTGAAAAGTTCTTTTGGAACCCATCTGTGAGCTTGTCATCCTATATAGGATCTCATCTTTAACCTTGTAGCGAAGGTTAATATCTTCATCACTCTAGGTGATATTCAGCATCCTCATGTAACTCTATGTGCTATCCCATGGGTTCCTTTTGAGCTCATACAAGGCCTTCTTTAATTTGCACACATGAGTCTTCCCATCATGTTTCTAAACTCCCAATTACTGCTCTACGTATACTTCCTCCTTGACTACACCATTCAAGAATTTTTTCTTGATGTCAACGGGTGTATCTCCCATCTCATACCTACACGTATGGATCTAATGGAATTGTACCCCATCACTGGTACAAATTTCTCTTCATATTCTATGCCTTCTTTCTCTAAGAAGCTGAGTGCTACGAATATTTCCTTGTATCCCACGATGCTTCCATATACTGCATGCTAAATCTTGTATATCCATATGTAAGAAACTATGAACTTCCCTTCAGGTCTCGACACCATATCCTATGCATCATTCTTCTTGATTTACTGGTACGCTTTGATCATAGTCTCTTTCCCTTTCTTCTTGGCTACTTCTTCATAGCTGGAAGGCTATGTATCAATGATGTCACTCAACAGTGTCACATAACTAGAGTGTGTCTGAGGCTTCTTTCATTCTTTGGAAGTCTCGTCATATTATTCTTCATATTGGACTATTTATCGTGCCCAAGGTGGTATTCATCTCTCAAGGTGTATCTACTGTTCTCTTTATATTCTTTTGATGCTCTTTCTTTCACCACGATGTCTCTAAGCCGAGAAGCTTCAAGTTCCTCTTTTGAACTGTCATTACTTTTTATTCACAATGATCTACAAGTCAAGTTCAGTTGCATGATTAGAAACATCTCATAATTTCCAAAACACATTAATAGTGACAAATATATGTCGCATACACATACAACTATTTTATACAATGCTACAACATTCATTCATATCCTTTACACATATAGTAACTTCTAGATTCCTTATACCCCAATGTTATCAAGAGTGTGTACTACTCCTAATATGCTAGCAAAGAGGTTTCAATCTAGATAAGTAGAAATGGATTTTTGTACAACATCATTGACTTCTTACCCATCATGTGCAATTCACTAGTATAAATGCAAATACTCAAACCTACATAACACGTCAAGTGAGTATAAACAAATGCACAACCAAACAATATCATGAAATTACAATTGAATACTTATATTTATTTGGTTGGTTGGTAGACTCCTTCTTGATTCTTCAACTTGATCATCTTCTTCATTCACAACAACATCATCTCTTATCCAAATGCTAAGATGGATAATATGTTCTTCAAGAGTTCAATCCTTCATATTCCTCATCGCTTGAGGGATCTTCTTTGAATCGTGAGAGCTTGAACTTGAATTTCTCCCATCTTCTCTTCTCTTATTATGAGTCAAGATTCTTCTTGTGTGCACTCTTCCCAGAGTCTGTTGAAGGTAATCAACTTCCTTCTGGCACACATTCCTCAAGTGAATGAATCCCATGATTTTGGGAGGCCATTCAAGGTGGTTATAACAATCTCTTATTCTTCTTCGATTGCTTTGTCATAGTATCAAACACTTACTTTTGGTATCTCCAAGTATGACACATGAGGGATGAGATGATCTTTAATATAATTTTCAATAATTCTCTTGGCTATATACTTAGCCTCAACTCCCTCGGCCTCTTAGAAATTCCTTATTGAAATATTGATCCAAGTCATTTTCTTTGATATCAGGGAGGTCCTATACTTTCATACTTGGAATTTATCAGGTTCACCATGCTTGTCATCAAGATGGGTGTGATTAGTCATTTTAAAATCAAAACCTAAAATAGAAATATAAAAGATTTATATCTTACTGATTTGAGGTGTCCCACCTGGTTCTGGAGCTAGTTGATCTAGGGTTTGTCAGAGAAACCCTCATTTTCCAAATTTGGAATTTCAAACTTATGATTGGATAGAAAGATGGGCCTATTCAATGCAAGCCATACAATGTACTCCTTTACTGAAAATAGTGGTGGGAATCTCCCAGACCAGGAAGCCCTATTTTTCCAATTTCTTTCGCAGAAATGTCTGATATTGATTCTGTTTTATCTCTGAAGTTTTGGATCCTTATAGTATAAAACTTCGTACTAAGATATATTGATATGTCATCTTTCCAACCCCACATGTTATAGAATAAATGATTTCTCTAAGTGGGACTTATGCTAAGTTTCCCTAGGTCGTACTGAGATATATTGATATGTCATCTTTCCAACCCCACATGTTATAGAATAAATGATTTCTCTAAGTGGGACTTATGCTAAGTTTCCCTAGGTGACTATTTTGGGAACTATTCAACGTAGTGAACTTGTAGGGATTGACATGTGTCATTGTTTTCACATTCTAGGTCTAAAACACATACAACATAAACTACAGTCTGTTCCCTACATGTAATGTCTTGCTAAATTTCGTTTGGACCTTCCTATACTACGATATAGAAAATCCGTGGGGGGTTCACTAGTGAGGCAATATAGTATCACGTCTATTCATATTGAGGGTTTGAATACTCGTAAAAACCTCAAAGCTATATTTCTTCATATTAAGAGGTAAAGGGGGGTTTTTAATTTGACATACGAATATAAATGTTGGGGGTTATTTTATTTGGGTGGGATAAGGAAGATCATTCAAATTGTGGGATGGATTCATATACATATAGCGCCTTCTCCATATATTTGGAGGTCACCCACAAAGATATTTCTTGCCACCAATTCCTCCTATATTTCACAGAAGATTGGGCCTTGTCGAATTCCAAATTGAATCCTCTTGGTGACCTATTCCTAAAGAAGAAGCATGAATACGAATGGTTTTGGCTTGGACTACTAATAGACATACTCCACTAGCATGGCTTATAGGCGTCGACTAGAGCCCCAATTATTGATTTTTTTAATATTAGGTATTATATTGTTATATATATAGAGAGAGAGAGAGATATTTCTAAAAGTGGTTCACCATGGAAGCCCAATTTTATACCATGGCTACGTCCACTTGGGAAAATATCTTATACTCGTTGGGAAATTATACATGAACTTGGGCATCGTTAATCATGATAAACAACTCACCAACCTAATATTTCATTACATATAAAGGCTCCCAAGGATCAAATTTCCCCGGTGAGATTCAAACCCAGGTGGGGAGCTCAATAACCAAATCTCCCAACCACCCGAGCTATGCCCAATGGACACACACGCGAGCGTGCGTGCACACACGCACATGCACACGCACACGCACACACACACACACACACACACACACACACACAGTATGTGTGTGCATGTCAAATAGAATATTTTTTATATTTTTTTTATGATATTGTTTTTAAAACATTTAATATTTATGTTGACTAAAGTTTTATTTAATGTTAAGTAAAGTTAAATTCAAAAAGTGATTGTATAAAAGATGGTCAATCTAAGATAGAGGAAGTTAGCACAATGGATAAGAAATATTTCATTAGGACTTAAATTTTGGTCAATGGATTGTTTTAAGTTTTTTAAACATGTTTAAAAAAAATAATGCATTTTTCCATGAATCAATACCGTTTATTTGTTGTAGTTTGTTCTTAGTGAAAATAAAGTATTTGTTCGCATTTTGTCTCAATAAATAAAATACAATGAAATGTATGGAACTCCATCCATGAAAGGGTTTCAATTTTTCATTTTTATAGAGTTTAATGATTAAGAATATAGAAAACTTGGGCTCTCTATGGCTATATTTGTATTTACATGATATAAAATTGGTATATTGGAAAGTTATGGTGTGAAACATCTTCAAATTCTCTTCTTTTCTAAGCATTGCACTCATTATCAGACTATCAATGTTTTACATTATTTATCACATTGATATCTTGACTCGGTTTCCTTTTACACATTTTTCCTTCCCCATTAGTATTTTTTTGGGTCTTCCACTATCCAACACTACAAATTAATCAGTTTCCCCCACAATAGATGGGATCATTATTAGAATTATACCATTATTTTATTTACTGTCTTGTTTTCTTGTACTAAGATGAGCTAAGGCTCTTGTTTGTTACAACTTGATAATATGATATGTAGGTGGTTTAAAAATGGGTTGATAAAAATGGATACCTACAATATCTAATGAAACTAGGGGTTTTCTTAATTGGAAAGGTATATTGGGAGAGGGGTTCAACAATACAATTTTAGGAGGAATTTTCCAATATTTAGTGAAATTAGGGATATTATTTAATATACTGCGAATGGTCATGCTATGGAACAAGTTCAATGAGTGAACCCCCTTGAGAAAATCTCCCTAGGTCACTTATTTATGACTATATTCTGGAGGTGGCTGAAACCCTGATTTGGAGGAACCATATTTCTTGAAGTAGTGTGAATCTGAGGCTGAAACATTTACAAAATGTACAACATGAATTTCTCTTCATCCTATAAAATTTTTGGCTTATGAGCCTTCTCCAATATCGCTTTATAGCAAAAGTATTAAGATGACTAAATTTTGTCTTCTAGGATTTTTAAGCATGAAGCCCTAATTTTCATTAGCTGCCATAGTAGTTGTATTTTAGATGCATAGTGAAACTTATCTAAGTTTAGAAACTGCTACCACCAAAATATGCACACTACTAAGGCAAGTTATCCTATCCCTCCTTGCTTGATTATCTGTGGAGAGAACACCTTCAACTAGGAAGCTCTAGTTCTCACAGCTGCATAATTCCTTATTTTAGAGAGACTCTGATACCATGTTAGTTTTTCTTAATATCTGATTAGATTATCTAGGATATTTATCTGCAAGAATAACAAGTACATCAAAATTCGCAATATATAAAAGATACACGAGACAGAAATATTTTCACCGAGGAAACCATAAAGGAGAAAACCCTGAAAACGTTTTTAGAATAGTAAGATGATAAAAATTAGTAATAAAAATTATTCAACGGCTATCTATCTCTCGTCCTCTGACTGTCTCTTTCTCTCATGCTCACCTGAGAGTGTATGAGGTGTATGTAAATGAGGGAGATAGCCTCTCTATTTATACCCTTTCTATTCACTGGCCAAATATAACATTCGATCCTATATTTCATATCACATGAGGCCCACTTCTCCTAGAGATACTACAAGTACATATTGCATGATGTTACATTTGGGACTATTTCCCTAGCTTACAATGGAGGTTGTACCTCAAGGTCTGGAAACAATTTAGACATCACGTAAAGGGGTAACACACATCCCCAATGGGGATACAACAACATACAATGATAATATACATCAGAATATCTTCCGAAGTTATAAATACATCAACAACATCCTCATATCAAAGAAGGAAAATATTTCCACAATCAAGGGGGCTTATTTATCAAATGTTCATTCAAATATTTCTTTGAATTTGAAGTTGTTATTTTTAATATGAACTCTTTTTTGCAATCATTGAGAAGATTATTATCCCATCGCACTGTCCAAAATTGAAAGTTGGAAGGTTGATACTTATAGTATTGCACTTGGATATGAGAGTTCTAATGAGGTTGAAGGAAAAGGTATGATACCTATGAGACTTTAAAGTAGCCGATTAGGAAAGATTAAGAATATTGGAAAAACTGAGAACATTCTTTACATACCTAGCACAATGCAAGATTTGATATAAATGAGCCAAATTGCAAATGAAGAGTACATAATTGTTTTTTATAAAGCAATGTCTGATAATAAAAAAAGATATTAAGTTGATAACCACAAGTGTCATACTAAATAAGTTACAATGGTTTGAAGGCATAGTAAAGAAAGAACAGTCTTTCCTCTCAAGCAAAAATCCTAGAAACTGGCCACAGCATGAAATATATGGGGATCTCTTTTCTTTTATCTGAATCTCATAAAAAAGAAGAGTATTCTAAAATCGTGTATGGATCGTCGTGTTGTATGTGTGTGTGTGTGTGTGTTTGTGTGTCTATATATATATATAGACACACACACACACACACACAACTAGTGGCCTAATATCCTAGTGTGGGGATGGTATCTATTTTTTTTCTTATGAAACTACAAATTAATCTTATTCTTGCTATGGATATTATATGTAATTTCATGATACGTGTATGTTTTGTTTAAATATAGTCACAAGTTTTCCATTCCTCAACCACACTAGCCTCAACTTGACTAGATTTTTAGGTGTCACCTCCCAACTAAATCATCACCAATGAGAATTCAACTTGGATCACCTTAGTGACTAGACCCACACCTTAACCAATTGAGCTAGACAAAATAAACATTAACATTAATAGCTTCAATCATTACTTTTATTTTTATTTTAATAAAATTTTAAATTAAAAAAATAAAATAATTGATATATAAATTATAATGCTATATTTTTAATTGTAAATCTTTTTTAGACATACATTTTGGTTCATATCAATTTATATATTAATTTTTAAATTTATTTGATAACTATTTATTAAAATTAAGTCAATAAATTTATGATATACAATTTATTTAAAAAAAAATTATTTCCATACTCAATCTTTCCCTCCATTATAATTTAACTTGCATCGAAAACATTAATCATAGTATAATCAGTATCTTTACATGAACATGAGTTGACATTAACTAAATGTAATCCCCAATAGTGGTGACTGCAATGAATTGTTCCAGTGTGATTTAGAATGGGCTTGAAAGTATTATGCATAACAAATCACTATCTTTACAACAACATGATTTAACATTAACAACTATGAAATCCACAAGTACCAAAATTCAACCCTGATTAGTTGGAAAAGACTACCTAGGGTGATCTCTAATTTTTGAGCTCGGAAGAAAAGATTTCATCATCAAACTGTGGATTTAAGCAAAATTGTATATATATGTTCCTTCTACAAATCGGTTTAACGATCTAAACAATAGATTGTGTGCAGCTCTGTGTCAATCTGCTTCTAGTTATCTATTTGAGCCACTGATTTATGAGATCTGAGAATCTGGGCATGGTTGACTTAGTGAAAGCCTCCTATACACAATTGTAGGTTTCAATTTTTAATTCACAAAACTTGAAATAAAAATGCAAAGAAACGATCTCATATCTTTGATCTCTGTTTGGTTTGATCGCCAGAAACACAAATAAATCCTTTCTTGCGATCTCTAATATTTTATCTCTGATCTCATAAGAAACCCTTTCCTATGACTGGTTTGATCACCGAAAATGCAATCATCTTGGAAGAAACCCTTACCTGCGATCTCTAGCTCTGACTAGTTTGATCGACGGAAACACAACTTTCATGCGATATCTGATCTCTGAGCTCAGAAGAAAAGATCTCATCACCAAACTGTGGATATTTTCCTTCTTTTAGTGACTGACTGGTTCAATACACTTAGTTATCGATCTCTGAGCTCGGATTCACATTCTATCTGGTGGATCTATATACGAATCATGGTTATGACAGCAGATGGATATTGAATTTGCCAGTGTTTTTCAACTGTAAAGTGGAGGATTCCACTTCAATATGAACCAAGGTTGGAAGGAGGATTCCACATCGATCTAAAATAGGGTTGGAAGGTGATATGGAATGGTTATATTAGGTACAAACATTCCTTATATTTTTTTTCTAATACATATTTATTGTTCGTATATTTCTTTTTGTTCACAAGTATGAATAATTAACCGCATCTACCAAAGATTGTCAAAGATATACCTCTCATAGTGACTCTATAGATCCTTTATGAATATATCAATTCATTAGAGAAACGTAGAGAAGAAAGAGAAATTAATCTACAAAGTTAGAAGCCATGCTGGAAAATAAATTTACATTTCTTGAAGACAAGATCCAAAAAGAAATAGTAAATAAAATAAAGCTATTGGAGAATTAAAATTAGATTACACATAATAAAAAACAGGATTACACGTAATAGAAAACAAATCCAAGATACAAACCAAACATCCCAACAAGGATGTGTTGATACTTCAGAAAGTATTAACATGAAGGACATGATTAAATCACTAGAAACAAAAGTTAATCAGAGTCTCATCCTAAATAGTATGGCAAGGAAATTAGATATCAAACCCATTAAAGATGAAATGAAAAAATTGATAGAATTAGACCATGCGGAGAACAAAAGGGCCTTGAACCTTCTAATATTCGGTTTGAAAGAGGAGGTATACTAGGATAATTTAGCAAAAGTCCAGACATAGTTACAAGATAGATTACAAATTGAAACAACATGTCTCACAGAAGCAACACGATTGGGGAAATTAACTAATAATAAAGGAAGGTTGATCCAGACAAAGGTGAGCTCTACTGACCATAAGTATGACATACTTAATAAAACCTTAATTCTAAAAGTAATAGGAATATTTATAAATGAATATCTCAGTCTAGAAGATCAAGAAGAATTAAGAAAGGAGGTTCAAAAGGTAAAAGAAGCTAGAAAGGAAGGAAAACGGGCCGCATAATCAGAAATACAAAAGTAGTTATTCGAAATAGAAACCAAAAAGTTAGTAATAAATAACAATTCAATATTCTACATATTCTTTCTTGGAACTGTCAGTGCTTTCCATGGAACAAAGGCCCCAAGCTAGGTTGAGTCTCAAATGAAGTTGATATTATATTGTTAGTTGAAACTTGGGAGCACGAAGAATCTAAGGTCCCTAAAGTAGATGGCTTTGTACTATGTTCAATCTAGAAAAAGATATCCTATTATATATGCATTGGGTGCATAGCTTGTTACATTAGGAAGATCCTCTCCCCCCATTCCAGGATTTATAAAAAAAATACCCTTACAACCAATATATTTGGATAGAGATTACTGACATCAATGGTAAAAAACCTACACAGAAATATGTTATTTTTCCCCCATTAATTCTAACTTTTATAAGAAAAACAATTTAGATAAAAATTTCCCTTACAATGGTTTAGAAAATGATATTTATAGCCTAAGGAATGAAGGTCATATCCCCTTAATGGGTGACTTTCATGCTTGAACTTCAAGAAACGAAGCTATTCTTCTAAGCATTCATTCAGACCCTAATCCTCTTTGGTTAGACAAAGACCTTACTCTAGCTGGAAAGTACAAAAGAAGCTCTAAAGATCTAGGAGAAATTTTTTTTGGGTCTGAGCTAATCAAGCTATGTATTGCTTAAGATCTCATAATTTGCAACGATATAAAGAATTCCAATTCTAGCCAAATGACCTGTATCCATGGGCTTGGTAGCATTGTGGTAGAATATGTTATTTTCGATCCCTTTATACAACAAAACAATAAATTTTGACATCTTAAATGACCATGAGCCTAACTCAGATCATAGACCTTTATTTGTAACTTCCAATTTTGTCATGCATAGAGATCCCATAGAAGCTAATCCTCATAGCCAAAAAACTTTATCTTTGATAAAAATAAAAATGATCTTTTTCTAAATGATTTAAAAATTAATTTTCTTCCTTTATCAAGTATAGACAACATATAAGACCTCTATCATAATTTTACTACAACCCTCTCTTATTCTATTAACAAGTTCTCAATTGAAGTTTCAAGTAATAAAAGAAATAGAAAAACCAACCCTTGGTATGATAAAGATTGTAAAAGTGCGAGGAGAGAAATTAAGGAAGCTCTAGATGAGTCTCTTAAAATGGACAAGATAAAAATATACAAAGCCCTAATTGAAAGGAAAAAATGCAATATATTCATAGAAAATATCTTACACCTCTCTAAGGTGGCTCCTAAGAAATTATGGAGGCAGATTCTAACTAGAAAAACTAAAGATAATAATAAAATTTCTTTACATGACTGGAATTCCTACCTTAAAAAAATTTATGAATCCAAAAATGGCATAGATAACTTTGAAACCCTACACACAACAGATGAATTTTTCTCTTTAGAAGACATAGATTTTGGGGTTAAGCGTTTGGAAAATGGAAAAGCTAAGGACGTTGAAGGTTACCGTGCAAAAATATTAAAAATTGGAGGTCTTGTCCTCATCCCTCACACCCACAAGTTATTCAATCAAGTAGTCAAGCAAGGGTTCCCTAAACCTTGGACTCATAGCCTCAATATCCCTATTTTTAAAAGTGGGGAAACAAATAACCCCTCTAATTATCGAAAAATTATGATTAGCCCTCTCTTATCCAAGTTAAATGGTATTATTTTGGAAAAGAAGATAAGCAGATGGCTTGAAAGTGAGGGTAAGCAGGCTAAAGGAAAAGTGTGTTTTAGAAGGAAGCACTCTACAACGGATCACCTCGTTATGCTTTTGATCATTGTAGAGGAATTTTGTAATGATAAATCCAATCTCTTTTTTTGCTTTGTGGACTTTAGAAAGGCTTTCAATACAGTACCTAGAAATAACCTATGGAGTATATTAGAAGAGCTAAAGGTTCCTTTCGAGTTAAGAGCTTCCACAATAAAGTTATACGATAATTTCGTTGCCAAGTTTAAGAGCAACGAGGGGTGGTTAACATATATTAAGTGTAATATTGGATTTAAACAAGTTTTTCCCCTATCCCTTACCCTATTTTTCATTTACATCGATAATCTAGAAGGTTGTTTAGAGGATGCGGGTTGTACTGGCATGATCTTAGCTGGAATAATCATCATCCTTCTTCTCTATACTGGTGATATTGTTCTTCTAGAAAGGTGTCCATATGATATTGATAAGCAACTAAGACTTCTTAAGGATTTTTTCCCTACCATGGGTATGGCTGTTAACACTAACAAAACAAAAGTTATGATTATCAAATCCAAGAAGGAAACTCATGCTAATTTTTTATATGACAATAGCAACTTGGAGGAAGTGTCTTCTTACAAGTACCTAGGAATTGATATTCATCACAAGCTCAACTAAAACTATAACATTAGGAAAAGGACTAATGGAGAGTGGAAAGCTTATCTTGGTCTTGAAAATAATTGTAAAGCAACAAGCCTTGTGATGTGGAATAAAAAGAAGTTCCTCTTTGAAACTTTAGTCACTCTTGTTATCTTGTATGGGTGTGAGGTTTGGGGGTGCAGCATCTATAGAGAGTCCTAGAGAAATATTGAGCAAATCCATAATTGTTTTATAATGTATAACATCAAAATTAAAAGCAATACACCCTACCCTATTCTCCTTATAGAAGTGGGTCTTTCCCCTATCGAGAGACTAGATATGACTAGGATCATGTTGTACAAGCACAAAATCAATAACATGGGAGACCATAGACTTCCTAAGCTAGCTTTAAATTCCATCCAAAACCACCTAACTCTCAAGAGAGGTTGGTATAAAGATACTAGGGTTTGGTTAAACCATTGGGAGATCGACGAAAATGTTGCATTGCAGAATATTAATAACATTAAAACTATTATTAGTTCTAAGTTTAAAGAGAAAATGTGGTGTGAGAAAGATTTAGAGGTTAAAAGAAAATTAAGATATTGTAAGGAGGTCATCAACCCTACTTTAGAATACCAAAATTATCTCTTTGTTTTAACTATTTCAAAGTAAAAAATTAATATAGCCAAGATAAGAATGAATTCTCATGAGATACATAGTGAAACAGGTCGTTGGGTAGTTCCTAAAACACCATGGGTGGAAAGGATCTATCAACTCTATGAGAATATGAACACTGACGATGAAAATCACTTTCTCTTTTAGTGTCCTGCATACACCCACATTAGATCACAATTCCATAATATTTGTTGCAATACCGACCTTCCTATCCTCTTAACTCGTCAAAATTATAGTGAGCTCGAGACGCTTCTCTCCATGATCTTTAAGCATAGAAATACAATTTTATAACAAACTAAATAATTCGTTTCTTTAGGTCCGGTAGACCAAAGTTGGGTCTCAAGGGACGTTAACCATCATCATCATCATGATATTAAATTATTTTTGTTTAAGACAACTTACTAGTTTTGATATTGGTTCAAAATTATTATTTAGATATTATATTATCTAAATGCGTTTATTATTATTATATATGCTTATTATTACTATATTTATTATTATCATATAGAAAATGTTTTTTATTGTATCAAGAGGCACTCTAACATTGTTACCTAACAAAATAATAAAAAATAAACATTTTAATTATCCGCTAAAATAAATGTTCGTGAGAAAAACAACCCAATATGGAGATGTTATAATGTTCATACCTAATTAAAAAATTAAAAAATAAAAAATAAAAAATTTATTTGCAAAAAAAATGTCGACAAGACAAACAACCCAATATGGGGAAGATGTGTTAATGTTTCTACCTAACAAAATAATAAAAAATAAAAACAAAATTAATTATCCACAAAAAAATGTTGGCCTTGTGCAAAGCCTCCTAAACAAATCATAGTGTAACACCCCGCTTTTGACTCTGTTTGCATTATAAATATATATGATGTATATATTGTAATTAATCGTTGTGTGGAGCTAAAATAAAATACCCCACCATTAATTTTGTGTTTTATGTTTCGGTGATTATAAATCGTTCCAGATGGTGTTTCGTGCTAGCCAGGCACATTATAATTTTGGACATCATGTAAATATGCAATTTCATTAAATACCCACAACCAGCTATGCCAATGCAAAATTTAAAGAGATGGGGGCATGGTTTGCAAAGGATGATGGGGGGAGGAAATAATCAAACCTTGAGCCAATGGGGAAAACCAAATGTCAAGGGGAAATCCCATCAAGCTCTCAACCACCTTTCTTGTCTTACTCACCCAATCATTTATTCCTGCCAGAAATTGGTTTAGGTAGTTATTGTATGGGGATGGGAAGAATATGGAAGTCTAAATTCAAATTGGAGAAGCCAGCATCTTTTGGGAAACACGATGTTGACTTTTGGGGCAAGTTAACACCCAAAAATGCATACCCATGTGGGGATCACCCACATCCTCCATTTCCTCACGCAGTGGAATCTTGAAGAACTCTCTCCTTCACTTTTGTCTGTTGTGTGTGTTCTCCCTCACATGGGGCAATCGTTTTCTTCATTTTCCCCAGGCTGGGGAATCGTTTTTGGTAATGATTAGTGGTTGGGTTTCCTTCCCCATGATTTTGATGCATTTCCTCATTATTTTCCAATCTAGAAATCATTTTTGGTAATGCTCAGGGAACTGGAGAGGAGACCACGATTTCTGGGTGTTTGCTGAGGTTTTTTTTCCCACAAGAATGCCATAAACATTCTGGATATCGAATTGATGTTAGGGGGTTGTTTTTACCCATTTTAGAAATTTGTTTTGTTGCCAAAACCGTGTTTTCTCAACCCATAATTTTGTATCTTGTTGTGTGTGCATATTTTGCTTGACCTGAATAGGTTTGGAGTGGAATTGGGTCTGAACTGGCTCGATAAACCTAGTGTATGAAGGAACCTCATAGGAATATATAGACAGGTTGGTATTCTTCTTTGCACACCTTGAATAACATTGGAATGGAAGGCATAGCCTGAGGGACTATGTAGAAGATAAGGGGATGCTTCCTTGTGTTGGGTGTGTAGATGTTTTAGGAGCCTAGCCTGATCTAGTGCAGGTGTCCATAGATCTGTGGTTGAGCTCACTAGCTTAGGAGTTCAATATTTCCACCTCCATGGAATCATGATAAACCCAACTGTGTTTAGCTTGGCTGAATTTTGATATATCCTTGGCTATGTGTGAGTTTGCTAGTGTTCCCTTATTCCTTGTGGGAATCATGCCTAGCTCAAGGGTGGCAATGCTGCTAAGAGATTCATGAGCACAATGGCCTAGGGTTGGGTAGAACATTGCAGCGACGTAGCTGGTTGTGGGACAAGATTCTTTCAAGATAAGTATTCTTGCATATTTTATCGCTACAATTGTATATGTGTTTATGAATTAATATGAAAAAGTTAAATCCTTGAATGAAATTTAATTGCTTCCACTGTATATTGCATTTTTTACAAACCCGTGCATGTTTTTAAGTTAAATGCATTTTATATTACATTATGGGGCTTAAATTTCCCATATTAGATAGCATCATAGTCGCTTTCCCTCTCTTGTATATAGGAGGGGACGTGACACATAGTTTTATTGTACATGGTTTAGGAGGGCCTTGCAAATGGTTTTGAAACCATGTGCAAGGATTCCTAAACAACCCATTGTTTTATTGTACATGGTTTAAGAGGGCCTTGTACATGGCTTTAAAAACCATGTGCAATGACCTCCTAAACAACACATGGTTTTAAAAAAATGTGTTAAAACCATGACTTTAGAACCATTTTCAATCCTAGCTCAAAATATTTGATTCATCTCGGCGCTTAATAGAACATAGAGATTTACTTTAAAAGTTTTAAAAAAAATAAGCAAATATTTTTACATGGTCTATGAGTGTATACCATTGCATATGGTTGACATAAAGATTTACTTTCAAAGTTTTTAAAAATGTTTAGGTAAATATTTTTAGGTGGTCTATAAACGCTATTGCATATGGTTGACATAAAGATTTACTTTGAAAGTTTTTAAATATTTTTAAGTAAATATTTTAACGTGGTCTATAAACACTAATAGTTGGCATTAGGATTGATTTTACACTTTGGCTTATTCTTTGTGATAAAGGAGATTGCATATGGTTGACTTAAAGATTTACTTTGAAAGTTTTTAAAGATTTTTAAGTAAATATTTTAACGTGGTCTATAAAAACTAATAGTTGGCATTGGGCTTGATTTTACACTTTGGCTTATTCTTTGTGATGAAGGAGATCTTATCTTTTGATTTTGTCTTCATAATAACGATTAAATGTTTATATTAGAAAGGTTTTGGTTGTACTATATAGCTAGACTTACAAAATTCGATGTGTGCATTATAGTCATGCCATTAGTTTTCTTCTGAACATGTTCCATCCAAAAATTTTATTATATTAAAAATTCCAACAACACTTAGTTGTAAATGGGTAGGTTTACTTCTTACCAAATTATGTTAAAAGAAAAACATAGTGTTAATACATAATAATAAATCATAAATTTGATTATCCTTGAGTGGACAACATTGTTCAAGTTTACTTATATTGCAATTCCATCTTATTCCATTTCCTAAGTGGAAAGTGCATCTACATGGTCAATTGAAGCTTTGACTACATGTGTTAGGAGAAGAACATAAAAATCCCTAGTAGGTTTGGGAAAGCGAGTTGAGAATGAATTAAGAAAATTATCCATAGGAAATGTAATAATTATAATAGGGAGAGTGAGGTAGTTCATCATTATACCAACTAGAGTATTGTTATAAGAAATGCCATTTTGATTTGCTTTGCTTCTTGAGATACCATGAAAGCCTATTTTAGTGTCTCGTTATTGCAACCAAATGATGTTCTCACCCACTTTAGTGATGCATTTGTCACAAACCTGGTTATCTCACTTGTATGGTTGTCTATTTCCTCCTTTCCTTAACTCCATTCGTTACTTGAGGAATCCATGATTTCATTGGTGTCCTCAACATTCCTATCAAAGTGTTTTGTGTTTTATACCTTTATAGATCTCCTTCATATCATAGATTATGCAACATCAACTATGATGGTTAAAGTGTGTAATGAAAGGTTTCCCTTGCCATAACGAAATCTTCCAATCAAGATTACCTAAACTTGGATGGAATCTTAGAACTACTATATGCTTACCAACAACATGTTTGGCTTCCATTCTTTCCATATTTATTCTAGTGAATATAAAAAATCCCCACATGTGAGACCAAAATTCTTTCTCGTCTCTACATTCACTTCAATGTGAGGGGATTAAATAGACTTGGGTCAAAGGTGATGGTATTTAATTGATAGTCTTTCCTTTGATTACATGTTGATATGTAATAATATCACCTTAATGACATTTATGGAAGGTAAGATATGGAATTATCTTTCCTACCACCCTCACTCTGCACCCTCACATTTTATATTAATGATACCTTCATTTATTGAGATCCCATTATTTTCTTTTGAGTTAGGAGATAGGAATACGTGGTAAAATTAATTATACTTAAATTATAACGCTATAGTCATAATTGGTTGACATAATATAGCAAGAGGGAGGATAGACAAGAATGTATGACAAAGAAGAGCTCTTATAATAACCACAAAGTCTCCTATTGTGAATTTACTAACTCTGTTGCATTGGCTATAGAGAGTCCCCTTGGAAATTCAAAGGCTTCCATCTCATTATTTGTGGTGATGCCAAGAATCTACGCATACTCATTTTTTTCTTTCATCAAGGCCAAGAATGAACCCCCCCCTCCCCCAAATGCTTGTGACTACCCCCTTATATTACCCTTAAATTTTTAGACATCCCTATACAATGGAATATTTTCCCTTAAATTTGAAGATAATCTTCCATGATAGAATTTTCACCTTCATTTTACTATTGGATCTTGTGTCGAACCTAACATTTCTTCACAACAATTTTTACTTTCGTTTCATTTGTTAAATTGAGATATATGAATATGCTCATGATATAAGTATTTACAGGATTTCAAAGTCCAACATATGAGATATAATTTTTGAGATTATCTAGATAGAGTAAGTTATTAGCTTATGGCCCATAATGCATGAGTATAGTTGAAACTGACCAATTTCTCATGGGTTTTTAATAGTTAGCACTTATTGCATCATGTGATGCTCATAGGGTTTAATAAGTGATACTGATACTAGAGAAATGAAATGCATAACATCAATCATCACTTCCAAGGCTTGCACCTGGTAGAAACACTTCTCAGGAGGTCATCCAGCCAAGACTCATCAAGCTCAAGTGTGCTAAATTGTAGAGTTTTACCCGTAGCGAATCCCACTTAGTTTGCTACCATATTTGCAAAACATTAATAGGAAGTATCGTGCCTTATGAATTATTTAGTTTTGAGATCCATTCACTCTTTTTATTTAAGTATTTTGAGAATTTTGCAATCCAACATATGAGATATCATTTTTTGGGATTATCTGTGTACAATAAGTCATCAATCTATTATTCTCATTACTAGTCATTTTGAAAGCTTCATACATACTTCAACATAATCTACTTATGTCAAAAATGGCATCTATCATTGTTAATTAGTGTGATTGAGATAATCAACTTAAAAACTAATCAGCATTACACAAAAATATAACCATTACATAATAATTATTTAGGAACATCAATTATCCCATAAGATTATGTCATAAATTAACTAGACTGAGATTATTACCAGTCCATATCAAGCACACAAGGATCCAATTTATTGAGTTGTAATTTTTTTTAACCTTAAACTCATAAAATTAGATCCCTCTCCTATTAATAGATTCCAGTTTAATTTTTTTAAGGCATTTTTTTTCATATTTTTTAATGTTAGGAGCCTACATGTATTTTTAATTTTTTGATACAACATATATTTTTATAATTTTTCATTTTTTGTAATGTTACATTACATTACAACATCTCACCCATCCTAATTTATAAAACACCTCACTCCTCTTAGTGCAACAAATGATGCTTATGCCTCTCTATAAGTAAGTGTTAGGGTCAAAATATACAATTCTATTAACAAGTCAGGGGGAGTTACATGAATCTCGCCAAAAAAAAATGTGGAGCATGTGGGGAGGCTACCAGTATTCTAAGATGGTTATTTCTACTACTTAGCACTCGTTTCTACGTGGTGGACCATTCTAGTTTATAACATTGGAGAGGGGACTTCCAACCTGGGATGGATGACGACCAATACATGGTTCCTCACTTATTGACTTGTGGGTCACAGGTTCTACTGATGGTGCACATATTGAGAACAAAGTTTGACCATATTTTGTTGTGGAATAGTGACCAGATTTCAAAGGCTATTATATGGGACTTGTATAAGCTAAAGTTCAACCCCTCTTCATAGTCTTCTTGGTGGAAGGATATTGCAAGAATGCCTCCTTCCATTATTGATGTTGCAATAGATATTCTATCAATGGAAAGATATGTTACAAGATTTTGTTTGGATTCATTAATTATTGCATAGGAGTGGGGGATAACATATGCTTCATGGCCGTCATAGAAAATATGAAGGTGAAAGATTTCCTTGCTTACAGTTTCGCTAAAAATACATGGAATTGGCTTCCTAACCATACATGGGACAGCATTGAGGTTCATGTGACCTTTGAACCGAGGCCATACATGAATGTTGATTAAGGTATGCAAGCCTTTGCCTTTTCTTTTTTCTATAACTTACTTTGTATTCTAATTTTCTTTCCCTTTAAATGGAGACTCATATTTAGTTGTAACACTGTAAGTAAGCAAATCTTTGAGAAAACAACTCCACGCTTTCTAATTTCAGGGTAGATATGTTGTTGCAGATATATTAAGAAGCTGTAGAGGTTGATGTGGCTTTCAAAAGTGGTTTGGATTAAGCCAGCACCATTGGTGGATTTCAACTATAGTAACATTTTTGAAAATGTGTATCATAAAAGTTACATTTGAGTAGGCTAAGAAACTCTTGCAAGTTTTTTAGGCTAAGAAACTCTTGCAATAAAATGGATGGTATGGAAGGTCTCTTCTTTAAGGAGAAATTTCTGGAAACTTATCCAACTTTTCAAGTCACATTGGATGTTATGCGGATTATTTCTTGTTTGGTGGTCCTCCTTTTTGTATTTTTGGACTGAATATTCTTTTAGACATACATTTTGGATCTTGTTCGTATTGGTTGCATATTGATCCCTTGTTAATCATCGTTATGGTGGTTTGTACTTGGACATTGGATCTATGTGATCCTGTTGGACATGGACAACAATAGTCTTTTTTTTTCATATGAATAACAAAAGCACTGCTTATTTTTCTTCAAAAAAAAGAGTTTTGAAATTATAAGCATATTTGTTTATGGAGTTTTATTATCCTGTGGTTTCTAAGTATAAAAACCCTTGCTTACTATGTGATTTTATAATATTTGTGTTTGATTGGATTTCAATTCAGCCCACCAATTTGGATATGTTTATGGAATCAATTGGAATGATTTGTATGGCTCTTGACCAAAAAGGAAGATACCCACAAATAGTCTTTGAAAGTGATTTTAATTTGAAATTGTTGTTAAGAGATTCAAAAGTTTTAATAAAATATCCATCATCAAATTATCAAAGTGCTTTTAGTTGTGCTGAAATTGTTTTTAAAAGTTGCAAAAGTTTTACCAAAATATGGGTCATCTGCATACTCCTGCTTCATTACATTAAATTAATGAAATCTTGCGTCTTACATTTATAATATTTGTGTTTGACTGGATTTCATCTCATCCTACTGACTTATTTGGATTCATCTATCCAATTAATTGAAATAAACTATATGCTTCTCAACCAAAAACACATGTACCAACAACTAGTTTTTGAAAGTGCTTTTAATTGTACTCAAATTGTTGTTAAGAGATCCAAAAGTTTTACTAAAATATACAACATCAAATAGTCAAAATGCTTTAAGTTATGTTAAAATCAAAAGTTTTACAACCAAAATATGGGTCATCTACATCTACTTCATTCTATTAAAACTAATAATTTCATTTTAGATACATCTAACTTAAAACACATATTAACATTGGATTGGATGTTTTAATTTTATGTTTATTAAAAAAAATGTTACTTTGTAAGATTAAAAGCCATTTAGCATGTCTATAAGAAAATTTTGCTTGAAAATTTATATAGCTTAAAGCTTGATGACTATACAACATAATAAATTCTTAGTAAAACAAATAACTTTGGGAATGTCTAAACATTTGGATAAAACATAGTGTTGTTTTGCTATGCATTATTTTAGCATGATTCAATTTTTTGTTAAATATGTTACACATATTTTTCCATGACTTAATACTTCATTTTCTAGAACATAGTCATAGCATTCTAGCATTCAACTGTAAAGAACTTAAAATTTGTGTGGAGTATTGATGTCTTCATCTCCTTTTTTGAATATTTAAATATTAATTTTGTGTCTAGTTGTTTTTAATATAATTTGAATGTCTTACTATAATATGAAAGCTTTATGAAAACTTTATTTTATGTGTAATTCGTTAACCATGTATAAATGGTACTATATTTTCAAATAAAACTTTAAAAAAAATTAATAAAAAACTATTGCATCTATTATATTTCATGGAATAGACCATGCCACTTAAGTACACATGGATTTGATCTTATTTGGGTCCATACTCACACAATTTGCTTTGAGGAACTAATTACTCTCAAGATTCATGATTAATCTTTCAACTCTAATTTTCTCAAACATTACTCTCAAATGTTCTTTCATGTTTCTTCTAAAAATCAAAATATGGAATAAATTTTTTCCAACGTATTTTCTAATTGTTATGGATGAAATGTGGGTGTTTCTCAACCCAAATGGAATTACCAATAATTTGGAAAAACTAACCTTAGTTTGGATCTTGTTTTACACTCATTTCCTTCTCAAATCTAGTTTGCTAATAGCCACTGCAAAATTCAACCTTTGGCAATAGTATAGGATTTACCTAGTTTCACTGAAGAAGCTCATTCTACAGCCCAGTAGGGGATGATGTGTAATTCCTTCAGTGCTCATCCTAGATATGACACGTGTCCTTTATAAAAAATAATAAATGTTATAAAAAATAACATGTCAGCTCAATTTAGATTTCAAATATTTTTTAGAACCATACATATAAGACTACAAATTAAAGCCATAAACATTTCCTCAACATTTCCACTCTAAAAAGTGGTTTGCAGTTAGAGATATTTGATCCCTTTCAACGCTTGGCATATCCTTTTTAAGATAGATCTATGTTGTTTATCCAACATGTCATCTATTCTTGGAAATGGATGTTTGTACTTCATAGTAATTTTGTTGAGGGCTCTTGTATCTATAGGAAATTTCATTTCCTCCATGCATTTCCCTTGTTTCTTTTGTGATATACGAGTAGGTGTAGAGAAACAAATCATGACTAATGATCTCTCCTATAAATAATTTGTCAAGTAATCATGAAATTCATCCTCTCATCTCCTCATTCACATGAGGAACCAATTTATATGCATCTTATTTTGGTAATTTTGCACCTAGAATAACATCAATTTGATGGTTTATAACTCTTGAAGGATCTAATCCAACAAGTAATTCAATGGTAGTTAAATTGACCAACTCCTTTAAAAATTTGTGTGACTCAATTGATTTTTGTTGACCTATTATAACTCTTGAAGGAGGTAATCCAACATGTAATTCAATGGTAGTTAAATTGACCAACTCCTTTAAATATGTGTGTGCCTCAAATGAGATTTCTTGACCTACATGTACTATCTTCTATCTTGGGTAGAAACCATAACACACTTTTATTCTAACTTCCTTTAGAAAAAAAAATTTAACCCATCATATAGAGAGAGAAGAATACTATACTAGAATTTCTATGACCCTTCAAAGCCCTACAAGGAGATAAGTTAAAGATACGATAGAGAAAAATAGTTTTTTTCCTTTCCTTGAACGACTTCTAACTGATATTTTCATTAGAGCATATTTGGGTTCTAAAATTGGCATTATAAGAAAATGATCCATCTCGTAAGAAAACAAACAACCTCATAAAAAAGAGCCATTGAATTCAAGAACCAGTAGAATTTCAAGAAAAGAGTCAACCATAATGGTTGAGTTGGCATATAATAATAAAATATTAATAATGAATTTTGGAGGAAGAGAGAAAAAATTTACTTTTTCATTCATGTTTTCAACATATATCCCTGTCATTTTACTCAAATTTCGAGGCAGAGCACTCATTGGATACATAATTAAATACATTAAAAACATTTTTTAATGTATTTCATGATTTTCGGGTGGGGTTCGTCAAATGTAAGCAGTGTGGGTACTTGTTGAATGTGGAATTTAATTTCATATCTAATGAGTGGACACGCTCGAAATTTGAGGAAAATGACAGGAATATCTGTTGAAAGAACGAATGAGATAAGCAGTGTTTTTATCTTTTCCTCCAAAATTCTAAAATATTATGTTATTATTATGACTATTATTTTATTATTTCCCTTAGGAGGCCCATTTTAGGCCTCAAAATTTCTCTAGTGAAAGACACTATGCTCTTTTTCTAATGAATAAATATATAAAGATATGGTTTTGGAATATATATGAGATGTAATGCGTACAATTTTTGTAATTATCATAGCATTCATATAATTTCGCTCAATAATTACCTTGCACACCTTGTGTTAACACTTATAATGGGTTTGGGAAATGATCTCACTTCCTTAATAAGATTTTGTGGTGTCCTTATTTCCCATTATTACTTAAGATTAGTTTCAAATTTTATTTTTCTCCTACTTAAGATTCAAGGGTAGTGTCATATTCTTCTTAGTGATGATTTCTTTATTAATCCGCGAGATGTAGAACAGTTGGTCACGGGGTATGGTTAATACACCCCCTAACCTGGAAGGTCGTCGGTTCTAATCCCATCGGATACCAAAAAATCCAACCATGTTAAGGGTTGGTGCGGTCTATGCCGGGTGTGATCCCCGAGTGATTTTGATGACTTAGATGCCCCTGGTTAATGGTTTCTTAGCCAATGGAAACCCTGCTAGTCAAGGGAGTTCAACCACTTTGCCAACACAAAAAAGCGATGATTTCTTTATTTAGTTGTTTTAGGGTTTAATGAACAATATTAGGAAAGTTTATGTCACATGCCCCAATTTTGGAAAATGAAAATTATCTTATTTGATTTTATTTAAAGACAATATGTTAAATTTTATGCTAAGTTGTAATTGATGACTCAGCAGAGTCAAGGATATTTAATGTAATTCTGAATATCTTAATTATAAATAAATAAAGGTGGAGACAACAGCTTAGGAGAGCTATTAAAAGAGTGTTTATTGGTCAAATTAGTGGAGGAGACTGGGTGGAGAGCAAACAGACATGTGGCAGAATCCTCAAACCACTTCCAATTGTTGCAAGTGGTAAAGTCCCTACATTTGGGGTCATGATCCCCCAAGAAAGTGGGATCAGAGCAGGTGGCTCAATTAATGATAACTGACCCAAAAGACCTAGGAAATCTTTATAAAAATTCCCATTGAAGAGAGTTGGGGGCTGCTCATTCTAGAGAAGTGATCATTCAGGTAAATGTACTTCAGAGAAATTCAATGGAAAGGAATTGTGGAAAGAGTTTGAGGGGTTAACTGCTAAGTGATCTAGTCCAGCTTTTCAATTGAAGGATATTACTGCTGAGTGAAAAGTGATTATTGAGTCATTGGACTAGTCTATTGTTTGCTTACTCCACTAGTTCTCAGCCAAGAAGACAAGGAACATGCTCGGGGGTCCTAAGGAAGCATTGTTTGAGTGCTCTCCAGGAGTTGGTAGGGAGGAATGGACTCCTAACGCTGTTGTTGTGCATCCTAATCAGGTTCTACATTCTTTGTTTTACTGTGTTAGATAGTTAAATGTAAATCTGACTATTAAATGAATGTTAAATATTTAGTTGTAAAATGTTAGAGTTAGTAATCTTTTAGATCTGAAATAGATGGAAAATAATTCTAATCTGTGTTTTTCCACGTCTGGAAGGACCAGACTGTACTCCAGCACAGAGATAGTATTTAAGGTAGATGAAGAAAACGTTAAGAGATTGAATAGAATAGATGTGGTTCTGCATTTCATATTAGCAGAGTAATTTATTTTTGTATGCAAGTTGTAATTAGAAAGTATAATGACCTGGTTATATATGTTCTTTGTGTATGTAAATATACTAATAATGGAATAGCAGTATTCCAATACAGGTAGAAGGATATTTATATTCAGAAAATACCCTAGTAGATAAGATGTTATGCTTATACACAGTACATTATTCTTTTTATTGAAATTAAAATATGCAGGAAGTTAAACTAGGTTATGTTATAGTATATATTTTCTTTATGTTTATTTAATAACCAGTTGCTTATGCAGTAGAAGAAACATAGTTAAACTACTTTGTTTACATTCTGTTCAATAAAGATATAAACTATTAATTATATGGTTTATTTACTAATAATAATAAACTAAGACTAACAGTTACTATTAACCAAGGAGAGTATTATGAAAAATATTTATTTTCTCAAGAAGAAACTTACATAAGAATCTATGTTTACCTTTCAAATTCTTTCTATCATTTTAGTAGATAAAAACAACAAGAATACAATAATAACCAGTATGAAAATAAATATATATTTTTGTAAAGAGCTGTTCCCTGACAAGTTTATACCTACAAGAGTAACTACAGGGTCAAAACCCTATATTAAATTTATTGTTTTAAATAAAAACTTTTGAGCTATAATCCTATTATTTGGACCATTATTCAATAAACAATTAAACTATCAAAGACTGGTTACAGTCCTTATTGACACATATGTACAAATGTAATTAAAAGATATTCAATACACATCTATAATAACATTAACTTAAAACAAGTTAAACATGTATCAGAACCTATTTTAAAAGAATTATTTAAACAAAGGTTTCATTCAGGAAAACCCTAGCTCTTATTCCTGAGACAACAAAGACTTATTACAATTTACTCTATGAAGAAGTTACAGTTACGGCTTTAAAAAAAAATAATTACATTATATCACAAAATATAATAAACAGTAAATTTCTTTATTCATAGTCGAAAAGGGTAAAACCCTATTTACACAAAGTCACCAAATAGTATACTCCAAAAACAAGTCTGAACTCGAAGACAAACTGTCTTAAAATCCATTGTTTTACATTAACAAGCCAAAAGGATGAACTTTAAAACCAAATACAACATCAAGCTCACAAATGGGGCTACCCATTGATGAAGCAAGGGTTTGTACATAGAATTAAACCAACAGTAACTTATAAAAAGAAACTGCATAGCCAAAGGTGAAGCTAGACAAGTTTCGAAGCTCGGATTTTCCCAAATCAACTACCCTGTCACAAGTAAAGGAAGAATCCTTTTGTTGAAACCCTGAGCTTGCCAGTTTGGAGCCACGGTCCATGAAGACAGTCAACAGCATCTTCATTATGATTTTCAAATGGAGTCTCGAGTACTTGTAGTGAGAGCACAGTACTATGTTATATTCATAACTCTTTTATAAAAAAAACTAACTGTAAATCAATATTGCTCTAAGCATTCTAATATGGGATGAGAACTAAATAATTACCTTACTTAAGAATGTTGAATAGTCTAGCGGGATACTGTTAGCAACAGCAAGCTTGCACATATTTTTTCCAAAACCCTACAACCACGAAGGAGCACACCAACAGCAATGAAGCCACAATGTCGCACAAAAGTGACAGGCCATGAAAGAAAGGAAAAATGAAGTCTCAAACAGGCCGCACGCAAGTGAAAAGCAACAACCAACAAACCCGTGCAAAGTAAAGACCCACAGTACAAAGAAAGGGTAGTAAAACCGAGTACTAAAGGCTGAAGCAACATTAACCAAGACCCAGAGCAAACTAAAACCAGAAGGGTCTCACGGCCGCCATGAACATCTTGCAGAGCATCCCAAAGGCCCGCGTGAACTGCGAAGGGAAAATGATGAAGGGTTAGGGTTGCAATGAACTTATATCCCCAGTGCACGGTCAGGAGAAGACCACGTGCCCACTAGAAAATCAAACCATGCATGGGTCGAGTCCTATAGTGCACCTGCATTTCAATAATTTCAATTATTTCAATCAATGATTTGTTATCAAACTTGCATAAGCTATAGTATTTGCATGTATAATTACCCAAACATTAACCATTTGTCAAATTATCGTAAGGTCAAAGGTTCAAAATTGGCGTTTGGATAAACCACAATGATAACGTTGACCTAGTGCAAGGTGTTATCACTTAACTAATTTGTTGAAGCCCGAATTCAACCTTGTATAGAACCCTTTTAAACTATAGTAAGCTTATGTGCTAACAAATCAATGGTATGCACATTTTGTAATCCTTTAAAACCAACAACTTAAGTGGTGATAATTATAAAGTTGGATAGCATAGTAAAGAGTAGAATCAAGAATTCTTTACAAGTGCAACTTTGTTTTAAGAATTGTTTAGAACCTTTGAACTAACTATAGAATTGTATGTTTATAAACATAATAGTTTATGCATGTTTATAACCCTTATAAAGCCAACTTTTCGATTGGTAATAAACTATAAAGTTGGCTAGTATAGTAAAAGAATATATATTGAATTCTTTTACATAGTTCAATTTGGATTAGACTTTAATAGTCAATAGTTGTTTCTCAACTTGCCTTTTGATAGTAATTTACCATGATTATTTATTGGTAGGATTATTTTATGATTATAAAAGATAACTGGTGCTTAGCATAAGATAGAAGGTTGATCATTATAGAAACATCTACCTTAAAATCCATTATAGACAGTAACTTAATATAAGAAAAACATTATAAAAGTAATAAGAGATGCAATGCAATAATCCTACTCAAGTCCATAATCAGTAGAACTACCTGGATTGACTTAGATTTGAGAAGTAAAGGCAAACAGTGTTTCATGTGTAAAGACGCAGTTGTTTTTACACTAATCAAACTTGTAATAGCAAAAAGTTGTAGAGACTCTAAGTTTCCCTATAGAAGGTAAATATCGATCAGCTTGATACTTAAGTAAATAGTATGATAATGTATATGATACAATAGTACATGCAGTACGACATTGACGAGGAAGCTAATAACCTGTTAATGACAAATTGATTTATACAATAAGTATAACATTGCAATATATGTATATCAAATTGGAAGTTATTATGCAACAAAGATTACAAGTCGAGAGTCCACGGTAAGTAACTTTACTGTCGCTAAGTTGATAAAGAAAGGAACTCTTTTATGAGAACTTTGCTTACAAGAATAACTAAAGCAATAAACTACTTTAACTCCTTGAAATTGCTTGGAATTTATCAGCTTATTTTACTAAGCACAATAATTGCAAATAGAAACACTTCTTGATACTTTATGAATTTTAAACGATTACTTGTTCGATCATACTTGTAAACTTGTAAGAACCAGTAATCTTTCTGCGTTAGCATAAATGCTAAGTAATCCCAAGATTCAAAGATAGATTCCACCTACTTGCCATAAATAAATCTCATAAGTAAACTGAAATAAAACAATAAGTAAGTAAACCTTATCTTTGTTACAAAAAGGAAACTGCTTAGTTGACATAATTTGAAAATGTGTAATACTAATCATTGGACTATTTCATTTTCTGCTAACCATTAGCTGTTAGTAAACTGCAGCACCAGCATTTTATGTTATCTCAAAATTTTAAATTTTTGTGAAAAATTGTGGTTTTGACATGTGGTATCAGAGCACAAGGTTCAAACGCTAGGCCTTGATGAATCCCAACTAGCTTTTATGAAATAGTAAATTGAAATATTATGCTGATGTATTTTCTTTTAAATGTTATTCAACAGAGAAATTGTTTCTGAAGTTTAACAGACGGGTATGGAAAGGCTGGAGGAATATGCAGAGGAGGAATCTCCATTTACCGAACCAGAAAACTTACCAAGAGATCCTATACCAGAATATTTAACTACCAATTCCTTAGAACTGTTACAAATAGTAAAAGACCTAAAATCTGAAATGGAATCTGTAAAACGAGAGAATGAAAGAATTCTAAGGGCTCAGAAGGAGTTGAATCAGATCCTAACATAAAGGTTTCAAACTGAGGGTAGGGGTAGAAGAACCGAATCAGAAGATACAAGTCATCAACACAAATTTAAAAAGATGAAACACACTAAAAATGAAAGCAGTTCATCTTCAGAGGTGTTTGGTGGACAACGAAATTTCCATTCTACTAGTGATAGTAGTGATGACAACCATTACACTAAAAAGAGGAAATACAAACCTTATGAGGAAATTTCTGGGGAATTCAAAAAGATAAAACCACCAACATTCAATGGAGAGACTAAGAATGGGGGAGGAAGCAGAATCCTGGTTATCTGGGATGAAGAATTAATTCTAGATATATAACTATTCTAACCAATTAAAGGCTAGAATGGCTATCTACAATCTCTTAGGAAAGGGTGACATTTGGTGGTAGGAATTGAAGAGAGTTAAGAGAATAAAAGAAAAGAATGTAAATTGGAGTACCTTCAAGAGGTACTTCAAAAAGAAATTTATGTCTAAGCAATACTATGAAGAGAGAGAAAAATAATTTTATGAGCTTAAATTAGGATAAATGACAATGAAAGATCTAAACAACAAGTTTTTAAGTCTACTTAGGTATGTACCATATCTTGTAGATGAAAAACCAAAGGTACAGCGATTCCTTAGCTATCTACCTTATCATATTAAGGACAGGATTGAATATGACAATCCAAAGACTTTGGAAGAAGCCACGAGGAAAGCCAACTTTTGTTATGAACAGAATCGAAAGAAGGAAACCATGGCCAACTGGAAGGCCAAGAAGAATAATAACCAGTATGATCAAAAGAAGAAATATTTTGTGCCTAATAGAAATTTCTAAGAATAATAAGGCCATAAATTATCCTAATAAAAATTTCCAAGGAAATAAGAATAGTTCTCCAAGCAATCAGAATAATTCCAAGGGTAAATAATTTGCTAATAACCATGGTAATTATACCAAGAAATTTGAGCGCAAAGAACCTATAAAGTGCTGGGAGTGTAATGGCCTACACTATGCTTCGGTCTGTCCTAATCGAAAAAAGACTGTCATTATCATACATACCATATAGGAAGAGATGAGTGTTGGAGAATTAGTGAGGACTATGCCCAGAATCAATGCAGCCTTGGAGAATCGATAAGCAGAATATCAAACTTCCATGGTGGAAGTATAACGTATGATAACCCAAACCCCTGTAACTATTTTAATTGATCCTGGAGCTAGTCTCAGTTATATTGCACCTAAAATGGTAGAAAAATGTAAGTTACCTATTGAAAAATTTGAAAATTCTTGGTTAGTTCAGTTAGCCACTGGTGCTAAAAGAAAGGTAACTTGTTTTGTAAAGGAATGTGCAATAGTTATGGATCATTTTGAAACTGTTGTGAAGATTAATGTATTACCTCTTGGTTCTTATGATTTACTGATCGGTATGGATTGGTTAGAAAAACATAGGGTAATTTTAAATCATTATGATAAAACCTTTACGTATTTAAACAGTGATGGAAAACCAGTAAGTGTAAAAGGAATCCCTAGAAAAACGACTATAAGGAAAATCTGCTCTACAGCTTAAGAGAGCTGTTAGGAAGGGTTGTAAAGCTTATGCAGTAACAATAACTGATGAGGAGAAACTAAATAAGACAGATAACTTAAAATTTGAAGACATACCATTCTTAAGAGAGTATGCTAATGTATTTTCGAAAGAGATTCTGGGACTACATCCGAAAAAGGAACTGGATTTTACCATTGAGCTGGTACCTGGTGCAGTACCTAGCTCAAAGGCCCCTTATCAAATGAACATACTTGAACTTGATGAATTAAAGTCTCAATTAAAAGAACTAATTGATAAAAAGTATATTCGACCTAGTGCATCTCCCTGGGGGGCACCTATCATCTTCGTTAAAAAAAGGATGGAACCATGCGAATTTGTATAGATTATCATTTGTTGAATAAGTTGACCATTAAAAATCAATACCCGTTGCCCTGCATAGATGGTCTATTTGATCAACTACATGGAGCCACGGTGTTTTCAAAAATAGATTTAAGGTCTGGATATCATCAAGTTAGGATAAAGATGAAGACATCTTTAAAATAGCTTTTAGAACCAGATATGGCCATTATGAGTTTGTCGTCATGCCATTCGGAATTACTAATGCCCCAGTTTTTTTTATGTGTTTAATGAAGAACGTTATGCATAATGATTTAGATAAGTTTGTAGTCGTGTTCATCGATGATATATTAATCTATTCAAAAACTGAAGAAGAACATAAAGAACATTTAAAAATTGTTTTGCAAGAGTTACGAGATCATCAACTCTTTGCAAATTTTAGTAAATGTGATTTCTTCAAGGATAAGATTCAGTACTTAGGTCATGTGGTGACCAAGGAAGGGATTTCAGTAGATCCTGAAAAGATAAAGGCGATCGAAGATTGGTCGGTTCCTAAGGATGTAACTGGTGTTCAATCTTTCATGGGAATTATTGGTTACTACCAGAGATTCATTGAAGGTTTTTTGAGGATCGCGAATCCAATAACTTCTTTGCAGAAGAAAGGAAAGAAGTTTGATTGGAACCAGAAATGTGAGGAAAGCTTTAAAAAATTAAAAACTTTATTAACCAGTGCACCTATTCTAAGAATAGCTGATCCAAATAAATAACTTGTAGTGTGCACTGATGCCTGCAATGATGGCTTAGGCAGTGTTCTGACTCAAGAAGGGCATGCCATTGCCTATGAGTCTAGAAAATTAAAAATTCATGAAAAGAATTATGCAACTTATGATTTGGAATTAGCTGTTGTTATACATGCTCTAAAGATGTGGTGACATCACCTAATTGGTAGAAAATTTATTTTAATGACTAACAATAAAGGACTAAAGTATCTGTTAGATCAGCCTAATCTAAATGCCAGCCAAGATAGGTGGCTAGATTTTCTAAGTGAGTATGATTTCGAAATTCAGCATATTAAAGGTAAAGAAAATAAAGTTGCTAATGCATTAAGTAGGAATGCAAGGCTGAATTTTGCAGCACTTATCAGCACTTATACTACAAATTTGGAAGAACAGCTTAAAGAAGGGATAGAACAAGATGAAATTTACCAAAATTTACAAGCTAAAACAAAAGAAAATCCAACAGAAAGGTTAAGTAAAGGGTACAGTTTGAATGCAAAAGAATTTTTACTATATAAAGACAGAATGTATGTACCTAACGTACCTAAAGTTAAGCTGTTAATTTTGGATGAAATTCATAAAAATCCATACTCAGGTCATCCAAGCTACCAAAAGACTATAACTATGTTAAAAAAAGAATATTTTTGGCCAAATATGAAGACTGAATTAGCAGAGTATATTGCTAGGTGTTTTGAATGTCAGCAGGTGAAAACTGAACATTAACACCCAGCTGGATTACTTCAGCCATTACCCATTCCTAGCTGGAAATGCGAGATAATTAGTCTTGATTTTGTTATTGGACTACCTAGAAATCAGAATCTAAATGATTCTATCATGGTAGTGGTCGATAAGTTAAGTAAAGAAGCTCACTTTATACCTATTAAAACTAAATATAAGGCTGCAAATACAGCTGATATTGTTTTAAAACAGATTTTTCAACTACATGGAATACCAAAAGTTATAATCTCAAATAGAGATCCTAAATTTACAGGTAACTTTTGGAAATCTCTGTTTAAAGGATTAAACACTACATTAAATTTTAGTACTTCGTTCCATCCTCAAATAGATGGACAAACTGAAAGAGTAAACCAAGTACTGGAAGATTTATTAAGAATGTATGTGAAAGACCGGCCAAGTAAATGGGAGGATTATTTGCATTTGGTAGAATTTGCTTATAATAATAATTATCAAGCATCAGCCAGATTTACTCCTTTCAAAATTTTGTATTGAAGGAAATGTAATACTCCTATCTCTTGGAGTAATCCAGTGGATAGATTGGTATTAGGTACTGAACTATTAAAAGAAATGGAAGAAATTGTGAAGCGGGTACAAGGTAATTTGAAAGTTGCATAGGATCGATAAAAAATTCAAGCAGACCTAAAAAGAACTCCAAAGGATTTTCAGGTAGGTGAACATGTGTTCATCAAGGTGAGGCCCAAAAAGAGCTCTCTGAAATTGGGGAGTTGTGCAAAACTAGCACCTTGATACTGTGGTCCATTTGAAATACTGTCTAGGATTGGACAAGTATCTTATCAATTAGCATTACCACCAAATTTAAGAGTACATAATGTTTTTCACATTTCTGTATTAAAGAAATATGTTCATGATGTTGCTCATGTTGTTAACTGGAATGATGTATAGGTGGAGTCAAAAGGATGTTTTCTAGTGGAACTGGACTGTATCCTCAGGCAAAGGGAGATCACACTTCGAAACCACACCATTGGACAGGTGAAGGTGCAATGGAAGCACCTTAGTCCAGAGGAAGCCACCTGGGAATTGGAAAGTAATATGCAAGATGCATATCCAATTCTGTTCCAGGGGAATTCTGAGGATGAAGAATAAAATATCATTGAGGATGATGTTATGTTCTAAAGGGGTGTGTATGTCACATGCCCCAATTTTGCAAAAGAAATATTATCTTATTTGATTTTATTAAAAGACAATATGTTAAATTTTATGCTAAGTTGTAATTGATGACTCAGTAGAGTCAAGGATATTTAATGTAATTCTGAATATTTTAATTATAAATAAATAAAGGTGGAAGCAACAGCTTAGGAGAGCTGTTAAAAGAGTGTTTCTTGGTTAAATTGGTGGAGGAGACTGGGTGGAGAGCAAACAGACATGTGGCAGCATCCTCAAACCACTTCCAACTGTTGCAGGTGGAAACCTCCCTACATTTGGGGTCATGATCCCCCAAGAAAGTGGGATCAGAGCACGTGGATCAATTAATGACAACTGACCCAAAAGACCTAGGCAATATTTATAAACATGCCCATTGAAGAGACCTAGGGGCTGCTCATTCTAGAGAAGTGATCATTCAGGTGAATGTACTTCAGAGAAATTCAATGGAAGGGAATTGTGGAAAGAGTTTGAGGGGTTAACTGCTAAGTGATCTAGTGCATCTTTTCAGCTAAAGGATCTTACTGCTGAGTGTAGAGTGATTATTGAGTCATTGGACTAGTCTATTGTTTGCTTGCTCCACCAGTTCTCAGCAAAGAAGACCAGGAACAGGCTCGGGGGTCCTAAGGAAGCATTGTTTGAGCACTCTCCAGGAGTTGGTAGGGAGGAACGGCCTCCTAACGATGTTGTTGTCCATGCTAATTAGGTTCTACATTCTTTGTTTTACTATGTTAGATAGTTAAATGTAAATCTGACTGTTAAATGAATGTTAAATATTTAGTTGTAAAATGTTAGAGTTAGTAATCTTTTAGATTATTGAAAGAATGGATCTAAAATAGATGGAAAATAATTATAATCTGTGTTTTTCCATGTCTGGAAGGACCAGACCGTACTCCAGCACAGGAAAAGTATTTAAAGTAGATGAAGAAAATGTTAAGAGACTGAATAAAATAGATGTGGTTCTGCATTTCATATTAGCAGAGTAATTTATTTCTATATGCAAGTTTTAGTTAAAAAGTATAATGACCTAGTTATGTATGTTCTTTGTGTATATAAATATACTGATAAAGAAATAGCAGTATTCCAATATAGGTAGAAGGATAATTATATTCAGAAAATACCCTACTAGATAAGATGTTATGCTTATACACAGTACATTATTCTTTTTATTGAAATTAAAATATGAGGAGGGTAAACCGGGTTATGTTATATATATTTTTTCTTTATGTTTATTTAATAACCAGTTGCTTATGTAGTAGAAGAAACAGAGTTAAACTACTTTGTTTACATTCTCTTCAATAAAGATATAAACTATTAATTATATGGTTTATTTACGAATAATAATAAACTAAGACTAACACTTACTATTAGCCAAGGAGAGTATTATGAAAAATATTTATTTTATCAAGAAGAAACTTATTTAAGAATCTATGTTTATCTTACAAATTCTTTCTATCATTTCAGTAGATAAAAACAACAAGAATACGATAATAACCAGTATGAAAATAAATATATATTTATGTAAAGAATTGTTCCATGACAGGTTTATACCTGCAAGAGTAACTACAGGATCGAAACCCTATATTAAATTTATTGTTTTAAATAAAAACTTTTGAGCTGTAATCCTATTATTTGGACCATTATTCAATAAACAATTAAACTATCAAAGAATGGTTACAATCCTTATTTCCACATATGTACAAATGTAATTAAAAGATATTCAATACACATTTGTAATAACATTAACTTAAAACAAGTTAAACATGTATGAGAACCTATTTTAAAAGAATTATTTAAGCAAGGGTTTCATTCAGGAAAACCCTAGCTCTTATTCCTGAGCCAACAAAGAGTTATTACAATTTACTCTATGAAGGAGTTATAGTTACGGCTTTAAAAAAAATAACTACATTATATCACAAAATATAATAAACAATAAATTTCTTTATTCATAGTCGAATAGGGTAAAGCCCTATTTACACTGAGTCACCAAATAGTATACTACAAAAACGAGTCTAAGCTTGAAGACAAACTATCTTAAAATCCATTGTTTTACATTAACAAGCCAGAAGGCTGAACTTTAAAACCAAATACAACACCCAGCTCACGATCGAGGCTACCCATCGACGAAGCAAGGGTTTGTACACAGAATAAAACCAACATTAATTTCTAAAAAGAAACTGGCCAAAGATGAAGCTGGACAAGTTTCCAAGCTCAGAGTTTCCCAAATCAACTACCCTGTCACAAGTAAAGGAAGAATTCGTTCATTGAAACCCTGAGCTTACCAGTTTGGAGCCATGAGCCACGAAGACAGTCAGCAGCATCTTCATTACGATTTGCAAATGGAGTCTCGAGTACCTGTAGCGAGATCATAGTACTATGTTATATTTATAACTCTTTTATATAAAAAAACTAACTGTAAATCAATATTGTTGTAAGCATTCTAATATGGGATTAGAACTAAATAATTACCTTACTTAATAAAGTTGAACAATCTAGCGGGAGACTGTCAGCAACAGCAAGCTTGCACACAATTTTTCCAAAACCCTACAACCACGAAGGAGCACACCAATAGCAACGAAGCCACAGTGTCGCACAAAAGTGACAGGCCATGAAAGAAAGGAAAAATGAACTCTCAGATAGGCCACATGAACAACCAACAAACCCTTGCAGAGTAAACACCCACAATACAAAGAAAGTGCAATAAAACCAAGTACTAGAGGCTAAAGCAACATTAACCAAGACCCGGAGCAAACTAAAACCAGAAGGGTCTCACAGCCGCCATGAACATCTTGCAGAGCAGCCTGAAGGCCCACGTGAAGTGCGGAGGGAAAATGATGAAGGTTTAGGATTACAATGAACTTATATCCCCAGTGCACAGTTAGGAGAAGACCATGTGCCCACTAGAAAATCAAACCATGCATGGGTCGAGTCCTATAGTGCACCTGCATTTCAATTATTTCAATTATTTCAAACAAGGATTTGTTATTAAACTTGCCTAAGCTATAGTATTTGCATGTATAATTACCCCATCATTAATCATTTGTCAAATTATCATAAGGTCGAAGGTTCGAAATTGGCGTTTGGATAAACCAAAATGATAACGTTGACCTAGTGCAAGGTGTTATCACTTAACTAATTGGTTGAAGCCCGAATTCAACCTTGTATAGAACCCTTTTAAACTATAGTAAGCTTATGTGCTAACAATTCAATGGTATGCACGTTTTGTAATCCTTTAAAACCAACAACTCAAGTGGTGATAATTATAAAGTTGGATAGCATAGTAAAGAGTAGAATCAAGAATTCTTTACAAGTTCAACTTTGTTTTAAGACTTGTTTAGAACCTTCGAACTAACTATAGAATTGTATGTTTATAAACATAATAGTTTATATATGTTTATAACCCTTATAAAACCAACGTTTCGATTGGTATTAAACTATAAAGTTGGCTAGTATAGTAAAAGAATATATATTGAATTCTTTTACGTAGTTCAATTTGGATTAGACTTTAATAGTCAATAGTTGTTTCTCAACTTGGCTTTTGATAGTAATTTACCATGATTATTTATTGGTAGGATTATTTTATGATTATAAAAGATAATTGGTGCTTAGCATAAGATAGAAGGTTGATCATTATAGAAACATCTACCTTAAAAGTTGTTATAGACAGTAACTTAATATAAGAAAAACATTATAAAATTAATTAGAATTGCAATGGAATAATCGTACTCAAGTCCATAATCAGTAGAACTACCTGGATTGACTTAGATTTGAGAAGTAAAGGAAAACAGTGTTTCATGTGTAAATACGCAATTGTTTTTACACTAATCAAACTTGTTATATCAAGAAGTTGCACAGGCTCTAAGTTTCCCTACAGAAGGTAAATATCGATCAGCTTGATACTCAAGTAAATAGTATGATAATGTATATGATACAATAGTACATGCAGTACGACAATGATGAGGAAGCTAATAACCTGTTAATGAACAATTGATTTATACAATAAGTATAACATTGCAAGATCTGTATATCAAAGTGGAAGTTATTATGCAACAAAGATTACAAGTCGAGAGTCCACGGTAAGTAACTTTACTATCACTAAGTTGATAAAGAAAGGAACTCTTTTATGAGAAATTTGCTTACAAGAATAACTAAAGAAATAAACTACTTTACCTCCTTGAAGTTGCTTGGAATTTATCAGCTTATTTTACTAAGCACAATAATTGCAAATAGAAACACTTATTGATACTTTATGAATTTTAAACGATTACTTGTTCAATCATACCTGTAAACCTGTAAGAACCAATAATCTTTCTGTGTTAGCATAAATACTAAGTAAGCCCAAGATTCAAAGATAGATTCCACCTACTTGCCATAAAGAAAACTCATCAGTAAACTGAAATAAAACAATACGCAAGTAAACCTTATCTTTGTTACGAAAAGGAAACTGCTTAGTTAACATAATTTGAAAATGTTTAATACTAATCATTGGATTGTTTCTTTTTCTGCTAACCATTAGTTGTTAGTAAACCACAGCACCGGCATTTTATGTTATCTCAAAATTTTAAATTTTTGTGAAAAATTGGGGTTTTGACAGTTTATCTTCATTACAAAATATAGAATCCCAATGGTTTTCTTAAGATAATGTTTCATTGTCCTCTTCTTCTTTTTCCACCTCGGAAATCACTATGTACTCTAGAATAATATTTCAATTCCTTGCTTACTTCAAGATTCGTCTTAGTATTTTTGAAGAGATTCCTCTTCCTCTAAATGCAATGCCACCAAAATCAATAGGGTTTATTAAAGGAAGGAACATTTAGAAAATCTAAAACATCATGGAGTTAAATTTGTAGCCCATTATAAAATCTTGTTTCAACCCTTTCTTCATCCTCTTGCAAGTATGTCATTTTTTAGTTACATAAATTACTTATTATACTCTTGTACAAACATGTGTTTTTTCCTCAATGTTTTAAATTGTCCAAATTATTTTTTTCATAATCAAGGGAAGGCATTTTGAATTTAGATATTTTATCATTTTATGCCACAGTTTTATATTCACTTTTTCCTTTTCTCTTCTCTTCAATTTTACCCTTTTTGGTATCATCTTCCTTCATGTTTTCCAGTTGAAATATTTTTATATCTTCTTGAACCTCGTATATAAAAAATTATGGGTTAAAATCCCTCTTGAATTCACGTAAATTTAGGCTCGACTTTGGCACCATGTTTTTAATATCTACATTGGGTTAAGAACAAATATTTGGGATTGAATATTGTCTTATTCCTTTATATGATCATGTATTAACTTTGGTTTGAAACGTTACAACATTTGTTCTTCTCCCAAACTTGGTTACAAAATTCTATCGAGACAACTTTTAATTTGTGAAATAGTTAAGATTCAATGAATATAAGATTGGGAATATTTTTTCTAAAGTTTATTCCATGATTTTGGAATATACATGGATATTGGAATCTTTTAGGAGGAAACACCAATAAATTGTATGGAAAGCCAGGTTTTGGAGCTATTAGGTGATGGATCACATCTTCACACTTTGTTATATTATTGAGGAGGCTATTCATTGGCATTTTAAAGGCTAGTCATTCCAAATATTGGATGACACTTATTACCTTAACTCTCTCATTTCATTGTTTTCAAGATCTATGTCACAATTGTAGGATGACTCTTCAAATGAAAAGGGTTTACTCACTTCATTGGGAGAATCATTATGGTAAACAAAGGCTATATTTTTCTCCCACATTATTTTGGATTTACAATGAAGAGAGAAAGAAATATATGGGAGAACCTCTTTGAAAATGAATTTTGAATCCTACATCATGTCTGGATCACCATATTCATGTTGAAAAAATAAAATTTTCCTTTTCGATTCCTCCCTCATAAACCTTTAGAAGTAGATATATCTTGCTAACTAGTGATGTTCACTATGATTCTCTCTTTTCAACCCTAGATTTGCAAGGGGTATGCTTCCTTGGTGGTGTTGGAGTGTCAATGTCTCCATTTTAATTTTAAGGAAATTCCTATGGAGCTTCAACTTTTGGGCACCATCATTGAACCCACAATTGTATATCGATTCAAGATATAAGAAGGGTTTCTATCATCCATATATTAGACATGTTTTTTATAGATGCAATATATCATGCTCTAATATAGGATCCATTACAAATAGGTAGTCCCAATGACCAACATCCAAATTGAGTTTGGGGCTTGTTAATACAAACACAATTTCAACTTTTGTAGGGGCTCGAACAAGTGATAGAGCATTAAGAAATTTAATTTGGACTCTAATAGTGTTATCACCTAAGCGCTAAATAAAATCCATATGCTAGCAAGAGTTAGCATATGATTGCTAAAATACAACCTATGTATTATTCTAAGTAGTGCTTGAGTGTCTAACTTAGCAAAGTAAGGAATTATGTCTTCATCAGGAAATATAACAAGTGAGAAAATGGACTAACCATGGGCTAAATGATTAGATATTGGGCCTCAAAAAAGAGCAATGGTATGAATTTTATTTTGCATTCATGAGTTTCTAATGTTTTAATCTCAGGTGGGAAATGCGAAAGGAGGAAATAGTGGCTCAAAAGTGGTAGAGTTTGATTGATTTTACCTTGCATTGGTGGGGTTTTATAAACCAGATACCACCTAAATAGAAAATAATTTGATCGGATATAGGTGTCTCACCAACTCAAGGATAGTTGGCACCGATATGGCATATCCACAATGCATACACTGGGCACCACTTAAGTTCAATAAATGTGGCACACACCCAATAAACTCAACCCTATTGTGCACACATGGAGCTTCCAGTAGGACGCATGCATGCTACATGGACCAACCATAGGATGACACATGGCCATGTGGATGAGGTGATTTCATGATGATGTCATCCAATTTTCAACCAATAAGAAAGTGACACATGGAAAATTTGATTTTTTTTATAAAGGTAAATGGGACAAGTTGAAAAATCTTGCTTCTAAGGAAAAAGAAAGAGCACTCATTAGAGAAAATTTGGGGTCTAAATTGGGCCTCCTAAAAAAAAATATAATTTAAAGAAAAAAGTAAACCATAATGGCTGACTTTGCATATTTGTCATTAAAAGACAACTTTTTTCTTTGTATTTTCAACAAATCTCCCTATGGTTTTACTCAAATTTCAAGGAAGAACACTTGTTGGATGCATAATTCAATTGTGCATCCAATGAGTACCCACACTGCATACTTTTTATGGACCTCAACCCATGAAAAAAAATAAACACATGAAAAAACGTATTACTTTTGAGAGTAACACATTTTTTTCATATATTTCTCTATTTCATCAGAAGTATGTAGTGTGGGTACTCATTGGACGTAGAAATGAATTCCAAATCCAACTAGTTCTGCCACTCAAAATTTGAGTATAACCATAGGGAAATGTGTTGAAAATACAAAGAAAAATTAGTTTTTTCTCTCTTCTTTCAAAATTCATAAATATTATTTTATTGTTTAAACTATTATTTTATTATTTTCCTTAGGAGACTCATTTTAGAGCCACATTTTCTCTAATGATGGGTCAATGTTGTTTTCGATAAAAGAGATCACTTACACATCGCCTCAAATTGTGAACGCCAAAGAACTAATTGGTAACCATTTCCATGTTTTTTTCCTTGATTCATTATATGCTAAATTTGCCCAATTAATCAATAAAATGGATACAACATCTGGCCCTAGTTTGAATTCTCCTTCATAAAATACCAACCCTGAGGATGAACAATATATAGTAACACACAATATGAGGTTTTCAACCCTTTCCTCTTCATATCTGACCTCTATCGGTTGATTAAGGAGGTACAAATCAAATATGTCAACACCTGTGATTTTCTACATTTGTTGGAAACAAACCTAGCCCTTGTTGTAGTTCCTCAAACTTATAATTTTCTAAAATTTGTGACCCAATGTGCCTCTAACTATTTAGTTGAGAAAAGGAGTCGTATCTACTGATGTCTCAAGAGCCATTTTTGCAATCAATAGAGAATCATTTGCCCAAATGTTATAATTTACAAATGATCCTAGACTATAGACATTTAATGATGATGCTTTATCCCTAATTTATCAGTCATTGAGTCATTCTAATAAAGAAAATGTATGGATTAGTTACCTAGCAAAAGACTCCACGTCACCTACTAGCTCATTTCCTTGTAAGTTTAGCATCTTCTTTGAAAATTCAAGAAAGGTTACATCTATGATGTGGCAATTATTATGATATGATAATTGTTGTAGCCTAGATCATTTGCAGCATTTCTACAAGGATCTACCATAGTGAGGTGATATTTTGACATTGTAAAAGTACAAGTCTAGGTTTGTTTATGTAAAAGTGGTTGTCTAATGGGGCTCAAGACCCGTGATCTCGTCATGGAAGGTTCTCCTGGTTTTCATTCCAAGAAGTATTGGATTAGTGGCATATTTTATTTCCTCTATATGAGTAGAATTCACCTGTATCATTGGTCTCTAGTGCTTCCTTGGATGGGTCCATTAGGACACATGACCTAGGGGATCCTGGCCACACATATTATTTTTTGTGTATGAGGTGGTCTTGCATGTAAGGGTTGTGATACCCAGTTTATCACACCTTCTTTATGGCCACTTGGACATTATTTTCTATTATAAGACCCCTCCTCTTAGCCTTTATGTGCTTATCATCATCATGACATCTTTTTCAAGAGAGATATTTACCTTGCTAAGGGGGAAGTTGTTGAGGGATTTTCTACATTGTTGGGGTTAGTTGGGGCATGGAGTTCTTCCCTTTTTTGGCTTAGTCCGTAACTTGTGGGTGACAAGCCCTAGTTTTATGTGATTTTACTTTTTAGTAAGGTAGCCTCTAAAATTAAGTTAAGGAAAAGAATCCTCATATAAATAATTCTTCTAACCGCACTTGTAAAAATGGACCACGGTTGAAATTAGTTATCTTTTTTTTTCCTTCGTGGTACAACTGCATTCCTAGGAATAGCCCTCTCCTTTTAGTCGAGCAGCTCCGCCCCTAAAGCTTCCCCACTAACCAAATAGAAAAGCTTCCCCGCCCTCAACTACACGGACTTGTCCCATTGATCAATTCCATTGAAGCAAATTGGAACTTATAGTGATGTCCACCTCTTTTTTGGAAAGTTTTTCTGCATTTGATGAATGGTGAATGGTGGAAATTTTAGGTTTCTTTATATTACAAGGTTGATCTTAAGAATATTTCTAATAGGATAAAAACATGATAATGTGTTTCACTTTGCCGCAAGATAAATGCATTTATAAATGTATTTAAAAAATATTAAAAATTTAAAAAAATGTATTTAAAAAATTATAAAAGTAATTTTAACAATCAATTGTATATTATTTTAGTGTTCATATAAAAAAATATTTAAAGTTTTTTGGGTCGAGCTTTCATGTAAACATAAAAATTATTATTTATATTAATAATTTAATAATAATAAAAATATATTATAAAATAAAATTTAAAAAATTATACAACCATCTTAAAAGTTTCTCTAAAAAAATTTTTTTTAAATGCAATTAAAAAAATAAATGAAGATAGATATAGGGTTTGTTGTTTTGTAAATACTTACGAGATGTTGGAATAATAATAAATAATCTTTAAATAAAATGAAATAAATAAGATACAAATATTTTTTTTAATAAAAAATGCCGAACCGACTGTAGACTCACTCCGAACTGACCGTGAGAAAACTGTGGAAGCACTAAAAGCACATATTGGCTCATTCTCTGGCCTCTGACATCATCTACAGGACCTTGATGATATATTGCTTATTTTTCAACTCAGCTTAGATTTTATGGAGGTCTACCAGCTTTACAAAAATATTGAATGCTAAATAATTTTTACATATATAATTAATTTACATAATTAAAATGGTAGAACGACCATATCGCTCAGAACGAAGGAGCAAGCACCCTAGTGACGTCGGTCAAATTTCCATTTCCTGTATTTTTCCTGGTCAGATCTTTTGTTTCTCCATGTTCCTATTTGTCCTTTAATAGTTTAAATCCATTAAATATTATTTTATCTCCCATGGGGCACTCCTTTTGCTCGACTTCCTACGGTAAAGAGGACTTCTGGCTATACCAGATCAAAGGAGTTTACAAGATTGAATTATGATTCGTATTCAAATACCTGATAAGACAGGTTGAAACTGAATAGACAATAATATTGGCTATGAGTCTTGAGGAAGCCACCAAACCCTCTCTTTCTTCTTGGCCATCTCCGCATTCTGGTGCATAGCATCCATTTTTTGTCAAATAGATATAAGCGATATCATAGTAAAAAAACCAAAAGATCTCACCATCTTCAGTTGAACCCCGTAAGAGGCCTTACTACTGAACCTATGCCCTAAATGGGTCCCAATAAGAAACGATTTCTGCATTGTGTTCTCATACACAAGCAAAATAGCTCAAGTCACTACAACTTTCACAACCATTAAGAAATTCATGTTCCATCTCTTGTTTGAAGAATCGAAGGGCTCACACAAGATAATAGACAGATAGATGGCACCCCTACTTGAATGAAAGAATGCAGCTAATGAGGGGCCGAACTTCAGGTATCGTTGTGGCTGTCAGTGCTATACGTTGTTGCTTCTTTGTTGTTGATACCGGTTAGGATGCAGCCGTTTCAATTGCTGGACTGTAAACTTATCTAGGAAATAAGGCGTGCCATTTGTTCAACAGCTAGCAGTAGCGAAGGCTTAGGGCTAATTTGCTCACCTCAAAGTGAAGTGCAAACATGTCACTGTCGCTTGGAAATTGAATGAATTGCATGTAAGACACTCGTCCCTCCCTCCAAAGACACAAACAATTTGATTCTTTTTGAAAGGTTGCGCAATTCACAGAGTTATACACATTTTATATGTGACAAATTTTTAGTGTTTCCACAAACGAGGAAACACTTTGTAAAATGCAAATTCTCATTCTAGTTTTTTCAATATTATAAATGCATAAACAATTTGTAAAAATCAAAGTGTTATTCTAGTTTTTATAATATTATAAATGCATAGATGTTTTATTTTGGTTTGGGTACACGTTCTTTTACATATAGTAAAATAATAGATCCTACATATACTTGGATTAAATAAAATAAAAAAATACTTTACAGAAGTTACCCAGATTTCTGGGTGGATGTAATTATGCATGGATTCACCAGGTATCTTGTGGGTATACCTTTACATCCGATTTCTTCATGTGCTATGCAACCAAGTTGCACAACAACCAAGCTACCTCGTTTCCACCCACCTAGATACCTCGAGTTTCCACCCAGGCATACTCAGGTGCAAGTGCGATATATAATTACTAACAAATTATTTTTACATCTACGCATAATAGAACCACAACAAGGGGAACAACCTTAGCGGGCGCAGGTGCAGGTGCAGAGAGAAACTAACTAGACGAATTAGCACGCCGATTGGATTGACTAAATAGAATGCTCAAATTTATAAGGCTAGATTGGGAGATATTATTCTTCAATTGTTTTTCATTTACAGGATGGACTGTCCCCAAATTTTAATAATAAGACAACACATTTATGAAGAGAGAGCAGATGTATCGTTAGTGCAAGGAATCCCGTCTTTGGAATTAAAAATGCATTTCAAGATGCAGTTTACAGGTTGCACCTTAATTTTTATATGTAGAAGGTTACAGTTGCAATTGCAGCCATTGAAAAGGTATATACATAACAGAGTTGAGCACTGGTATAATTATATGCTTTAAGTATATGGGTCTTGCAATAATACAGAAAGCGTAATCAGTTTAATGCATTAAAACAGAAAACGAGGAGGGCGGTGATTTTTCGAGGACTCGGAACCGCGTATTGCTATCAGATTCACGTGGATATGATATGAGAATCTGAAAGTTGGCATGTCGATGCCGACCATGACAGCAATGAGCAAAATGTACAAAGAAGACTGGCACGATGTCCCGTTCACTAAGCTGCAATTAAAATGCTCTTAGCATATTCTTTTTGAAACAGACTATGTATCTATTTTTATGTAGGGACTATGTTGCTTTGCAACTCCCTCTGGTTGTAATTAAAATATGACTAATTCTTCACTTCGTAAATTTATTCAACACACTTTTACTGAAAGGTACCAAGTCTTTGTAAAGTGCATCTATAGATTATGCTTGATATTTTGAAATGCCTACTAAGTATAATTGTAGTATCCTATGTTCTATTACGTTTAAAGAACTTATCTTAGTTCTTTTGTAAATTTATAATGTCAATATCTAAAGGAATTAAGTCTAAAAATATTGATTTATTAAATTTTTTTTATGAATGTATGATTAATGATCAACCACTAATTTAATATTAATAAATTAATCAAAATTGAAAATAAACTTAATATTAACGTGTATGACATACTTTAAGTACTTGTGCATAACCATGACATACTTTAAGTACTTGTGTATAACCATGTTCATATGGTTGAAGTAAATTTGTTTATCTTATCAAAATGATAGCTTAAAAAAAGGATTTTGTCTTTATGAAATCCCAAATCAAAATGTTTTTTGTTTTTTTTTTAAAGAAACATAATAGTATGGGACAAAATTACATGTAAGCCAACACTATGTTTACTTCAATAGGGGTATATATGTTAGAATTTTGAGGTGGACTACCATCTATGCTTTTTCATCTACCTACCAGAATGAGACAAGTGTATTCTATGGTAGTAGTCCAAGATTAAACGAGAATGAGACAAGTGTAAATGAGAATGAGACAAGTGTATTGTCGAGATTGATTATATGAGTGTCGTCCAAAATTAATAATTAATAATTTCAAAAAAAATAAAAAATAATTTAATTAACATGTGATAAGTAGAGTTAGTGAGAGTTGTAAAAATTAAAATTATTCTTCAACTCTTCGATTATTAGATACAACTACTAGCTTAACTCTATCCATTATTAGATACAACTATTACCTTAACACAAATGTGTTTAGAACTATTAGCTTAACTATTATATGCAACTATTATGTTAACTCCAATGATTCTACAACTATTAGCTTAACTACAACTCTAATTACTTACCGCTTAGTCCAAGTGCATTTGGCATCTAGGAGTCTAGCTAATGTGCACTCATGTAAGATTCCAACTCCAAATAAAATAGTTCAAACTCTTAATAAATTCCTCTGAACTCCTATGGTAACTGCACTTAGTGGCATGATATTGTGCAACTCATGTGACACTCGAACTCCACCTACCAATTGGGATTCCACTTAATGTGCATAAGGCTTAGTCAAACTCCATTTGGAAGCTAGAAGTCATGATAACTCATAGCTCTTTTATTAACAACAATGGATTTATATTAGCTTAACTATTAGATACAACTATTAGCTTAACTCCAATGATTCTACAACTATTAGCTTAATTTCAACTCTAATTACTTACATCTTAGTCCAAGAGCATTTGGCATCTAGGAGTCTAGCTAATGTGCGGGGTCATGTAAGAGTCGAACTCAACTCATGTGACACTCGAACTCCACCTACCAACTGGGAGTTTAGTTAATGTGCATAAGGATTAGTCAAGATAACTTAGAGCTCTTTTATTAACCACAATAGATGTATATTAACTTTTAAATTAACTATTAATCGTTTGAACTCCGTATAAACAATTATAAAAAATAAAAAATAGCTCATGTGATAACTGAACTTAATGGCATGGTAATGTGTAGCCTGTGTGACAGTTGAACTCCAACTAGGAGTTCGACCTCGAGTTAATTAGTTAAACTTCATTTTACAGTTGGGAATTGAAGTAAAGTGCAGTTCGTGTGATAGTATAATTCCTAATAAAATCCTCTGAACTCCTAATAAATTCCTCTTAACTCATGTGATAACTACACTTAGTGGCATGGTAATGTGCAACTCATGTGACACTCGAACTCTACTCAGTCCAACTCCATTTGGAAGCTAGAAGTCAGGATAACTCGAAGCTCTTTTATTAACTACAATAGATTTATATTAACTTTTAAATTAACTATTAAATACAACTATTATCTTAACTCCAACATGATGATACAACTATGAGCTTAACAACCATAACTTAAGTGATTTTTATGTTAGATTAACTCTTAGATACAAGTAATTGACACATTCTTTAGGAAAAAAATTGATAACTATTAGGTTAAGTCCAATGATGATACAACTTTAGCTTAACTTCAACTCCAATCACAAATTTTAATTGAATCGCCATGGTTGATATATTAACTTTTAAATTAACTATTAGATACAATTATTAGTTTAAATCCAATGATTCTACAACTATTAGCTTAACTTTAACTCTAATCGCAATTATATTGGATAACTATTAGATTACCTATTAGGTTAACTCCAATCATGATACAACTATTAAATTAACTTCACTTGGTGATATATTCCTCTTGACTTATTCCAAACATATTAAGATTGATATGGTTTTTGCTAATTATAGTTTCATTTATAGTTTCATAACACTATGTTTATAGTTTAATATTAAAAACTTAAATCAACATGTTTGGGATTTAGTATTTTTTTTTATAGATTTAAGAAAAATTATAATAAATATACAATGTATTTCATGTAATAAACTAGTTTTGAATGGATAACTATAGTATTTTTTTTAATGGTTATGAGCACAATTCATTGATTTCAATGTTTTTTCAAATGTCATAATTGTCATTTACAAATTGATTTCAATATTGATAATTTGACTTAATAATTGAAAAGTTTTAAAATCAATAAAGTAAGACACGGATAAAAAGAAGTTTAGTGATTTTAATAGAAAAAAGTAATGTTTTTTTTCTTAAATAAGAATCAATAATAAAAAAATAACACCAGAACAATTATAATGAACATGATATCAACCTTATAACACCGTGTTCTAATACACTACCCACCTAGTATTTAACCACCTCCACTAAAATATGGAGAGATATAAAAGAAATCTCTGGTTTGCCTCAACAAATGATGGCACATCCGTCCAAGCATCTATGAAAGGAAATTGAGGTTAGTTCCATTAATAAAAACAAGTTTGGATAGAAGTTCATGGCTCAATTGAATTTTATAAAGAATAAACACAAGAAATAAATAAGAAGAAATAGAAATTGTTTGACTTATTAAAATTTTAAAAATGGTTTCTATTCATCTATAAAATAGTTCTTTACTCACTCTAGAGTGTGGATGTATGCAGTTTTTTAAATCTTTGAACAAAAATAGCCATTATATTATATTCTAAACAAACTTCATGATTGATTACCAATATTTGCATATGTTATTAAATAGATAAAGTTTTGATAAGCATAAACTCACCTTGCTAAAGCTAATGCAAGTATCAAAATCATACGAACTCTTTGAGTTAGCATAGTGTTCATATTTTCACCTCATACAAAATCCAAATGCAACAAATATTCATATTTGCACCTTGTTATACCTCAGAGTATCTATAGCATTCCTAGTCAAGTCTACCAAAGCGAGGGGTTAAATATTTTGATGTAAAAGCCGAGTTGAAGTGTAGAGTGTTGATTTGGGGCTAAAGACCCCTAATCATGTCATGGATGGTATGTTTGATCTCCACCTTCAGGAAGTGTTTTTTTTCTGTACAGGTTGTCTCCCTTGGGAGGTTAATCACTTGGACGTGTGACCACACTCATTTATTTACCATTTAAAAGGTGATATCACTTTGTAAATGGATTTGTATCCTATCTAGAACACCTTATTTGCTCACTTGGACCTATTTTACCCCTCCCATGGTTGTGTTACCTACAAAATGTACTTCCTTTTTTAACAAACATACAAGGATAATGGAGTACTTTGAGGGAACACATTTGTCGGTATTAGTTGGGGCATGACGTCCTCCTTTAGGCACACCTAGCACCTAGTGTAGCCTAATTGCACTGTATTTACTAATTTTATGCCATTTAGAGATATTTTATTATTATTATGAGTGGTTTAGCCCCCAAAGTTTTGGGTGAGCAAGACAAATGTTATATTTTTCACACTAACTTTTAGGCTTATTATTTAAAATTAGGAGAGTCTAGTCTTATATAAATACCTCCTTCCTATCATTGTAAAACAAAAACAAGAAATCAGTTCATTATGAGATCTTTTCTATTTCTCCGGTTTAATAGAGCTATTGATGCTATGTGCACCTCTCTTTGGATGACCTTTCTTGCTTGAATTTTAATTTGATGAATTTTTAAGGTATCTTTTACACATGATATTGGTTGATGCTAAAGAATGGTTGTAATAACTTAGGCACAAAGGTGAGACAAGATGCTCTCTTTCGCATGTTTATTAAATGTTGGTAACTTATACTTCTAACCTAGTTTAATGGTGTTGTTATGGTGCATTATCCTAAAGTGTTATGGTTTCTTACTAGTATTTTGTTAACCTTGCATGAGAAGACCTTCCTTTCATAAGAGCTCCCCATTGTTACTTGGCCTTGGACTTCTTCACTTGTCGTAATTATGATATTCTACCTAACTCTTGTGTTTATTAGTTGATTCCCTAATTGCAAGTATTAAAAGCCACTCTAAGAGAGTGACACTAGTATCAATCTCTCAATTCCCTAGGGATTGAGACAATAATCACATGCCTTATATTTTCAATAAACTTCTATCTCCCTTTTAGCAATTTGCATGCTTTTTTATATATTGAAAAACTCTAAAATATAATATTGTTGGGAAAACCCTAAAAGTCTAGATAATTTCAAAAACACAAAAATATTTGGAATTTGTTCATTCGGGTCCACCCAACAAATTCACGCTAGTAGATTTATAAATAAATCTTTGAGGGTGTCCCACTTTGACCTAATGCATTGGGAAACATGAAATTGCTTAAATTAGGTTTTATATAGGGATTTTTCAATTCTAATTAGATCGTCAAGTGTGCCCTAGGCCACTTGATCATTCCCCTTCAAAGTACATTTTTTTTAGGCAATGCCTTGGGAAGTGTTAAACATTTCCTTGGGATTTGTGAAATGCATTGAAGTGGTGATATTTATTGATATTTAGTGGTATATTGAATTAAATCCATTTATGTGAGTTATGTGTATTTATTATGCATTGTTGACTCCATATTAAGCATTGATCTTAGACATAATGCTTATAGAATGGTATTTACAGGTGTTTTGGTGTCTACATGTGTTCTAACTCTATCAAGGACTCTTCCCTAAGCTTAGGAGTTACACAAAGAAGTTGATGAGTTAGGTTGTGGTGACATTGGATGTTAGCCCCTCTCATATGCTTACCATCATGAGCATAGTGCATACTTAGTCTTGTTTGAAAGGACTGCTAGTTTGATTGGTAACATTTTTTGGCACCATTGTCAGGAATGCTTGAGGATTGTTGCATAATATTTGGGGTGTGTTGCTTAGGTCAAATGTTTTATTTCCCTGACATGAACAACAGATTTTGTAAAAAAACATTTCATGAAGTCCAACAGCGTTATAACATTTTCAGTGTCATTGTCGAGGACCTCAAAGAAAAGTGGCAATATTCTATTGAAGGGGGATTTATGGGTTGATTCTTCCGGATACATCCAACATATACCATGTGGTTCATGTATGTTCTTTTTTTTAATTTGGTGAGATTTATCAAACTAACTAGACAAGTCTCTCATAGTAAATCTGACCGAAAATAATAATAATTACCCTACAAGAACTAAGTTGATCCAAGAGGTAAGTACTCACTTTCTACTTTGATAGGACTTTTGTTAAGTTCTAATCCTGCAAGTCCCATCTCGAAACTCCACCAATAAAAATCAACAAAAATTTCAATTTAAGGAAATATCAAAAGATGATATGGCATCCTTTGACGAAGCATAGATCTACCATCATTGGTTTGATACATTAGATTTCTCACACATACTGGGATATCCACATCAATTGGATAGTCATAATGATGGGAAAGTGCTCCTTCCAAAGTTTTTTGATAATGAGTATGCAACATCAGTGCATCTATTAATGTTCAGGGGATTTCTTGTGAAATCCAATATAATACATGAGGATGTTAAAATGGAATTATTTGTGCTATGTATTGATTTGGGGAATAACTAGGATGTCAAATATAGCTCGCTCCTAATGGGATTTCCTCACTTGGGAATTTGTTTAAGGAATTCAACAAAGAATGGGAACCTAATATGGATGAATATGTGAGGAAGGGCTTGATTGACTATGTACAAGGCAAGATCTGGGAGGACATCCATGATGAAGATCAAAGAAGAAACTTTGGGTTTGCAACTTGAAGACTCTGATCCATTGACTATTGCAGAAATGGAGTTGTGTTTTGATCCTCTTTATTTATCAAACCTTCAAGGGTATTCAAATGAGTTATGAGAGACATTCTAGCCAAATTTTCATGATTATCATGATGATAATGAGGACCATATGGAGAAGTTTATGATATTGGCTCTAGAACATGGTATTAAGGAAGAAGATGTCTACATGAGGTTGTCCATCCTTCACATGGAAGGAAAGGTTCATGATTGGTTTGTAATCCTATCCAAAGGAAAAATATCCTCTTTTACAGAGTTGATAGAGACATTTTGTAGTTAATGGTGTCCCAAAAAGGTAGTAGATGGATGTCTCATGTCGAGAACACAAGGGGCTTATTCGGAGAAGGAAGAGCGTGTGAATCTTATTCAGTAGGTCACAAAAGAGCATGAAGAAATCCTTATCGAATAATTATGTGATGAAGATTAAGCCTCGCAAGGCATGCTTAACGAAACCATTGTTCAAGATATTGTTGATGGCATCTTCGACCTTATGTCTAAAAATGAATGTACTACTGAAGACGAAGATGATGGAACTCTGAGAAATGATGACCAAGAATCTCTATTTGAAGAAATTGAACAACACAAGCAAATGGTGATTTGTCCTTACCCTCGTGACAAATTTTCTTATGATATCTTGGGCCTGTTTGAGGGAAATAATAGAATATTTGAATATGTTAATTATTGGAAGTTCCTGGGACCATCATTCTATGATTCTTCGAGACATAGTAGTATTATTTTCGAGGTCTCCGATTGCACATATTCTAAATAAATATATGAGCATTTCCTACCATTTGGAGAAGGATAAGAGGTTAGTCTAGATCGGGTCAAGCCATATTTCTATATTTGTTCTAAACAATATGATGAAGTCCTTATTGAAGAGGTACTCCCAGCTAAAAAGGATATCGAAGACATGGTTGTAGCTTCCCCTAGTTTATCCATTTATGAAGAGTGGAGAAATCCCTTGCAACTACATTTGATGATGAAGCAGTCCAAGATGTGGATCTTGTTTCCATTGAATACAATCACCATATGTAGTTGTCCCATTATAATAAATAGTTGGAAGGATTTTTAATTTTGATCTCCGATTAGTTCTCTCCAGAATCAGTTCAATATTTCCTACCCATCATTGAATATGGTTACTGTGAGAATTGCTTGTCAAGTGGATCTAGGATCTAGAACAATATTCACCATCAAAGTGTTTGAAAAAATATGCTAGAGAAAAATAAAGAACCTAGAATCACACATGCGAAAGGTGTTAATATCTAACCATTATATTATAGCATATACTGTAGATGTTATGGTACATATTTATAATACATTGGAAAAAATTCATGTGGCTCTAGAATCCAATTGGGAATCTACAATTTTCATCTTGAGATTTGACCTCAATCCCCCTTAGGTGGACCAATGGAGCCCCAACTCATCCTAAACAGTCACGAACCAAGGTGTGAACATTGGTGAAGTGTGATGGGTCATTACTGAGTCCTAGACAAGTTTGGATGAGAAGATAGAGGTGAGTGGCAGGCTCAATGTGGCAATAAATGCTCTTAGGAGTGCCAAAATAGGAAAAATACAACACTAGCACCCCTAGTCAAACCCAGATCCACCAAATCAAGGAGGTAGCACTCCAAGGAATTAATGAGGTTTCACATGTGCTAAGTTGACCAAATTAGAGCATTGGAGTGTGTGTGAAAGTTCTGAAAATAACCAGTTCACCTCCTAGACAACTTCCCTAAGTCTAAACCATAGGATATCACTGCATGAAAGAAAATGAAATTAGCCTAAGTTCGGAACTATGGTACTAAGGATGTATTATTGATCCAACACCCCCCCTTAATCTATATTTAGTCCAAATTATTCAAAATGATTTATTAAGGCCTTGGCAACTAAGGCACAAGTCACCTTTTACAACAAAATTTTAATGATCCATGTAACTAGGGTAAGGAGGAAAACCTCATGGGAAAAAACCTCCCCTTAAAAATGGAAATGACATAGATACAAAAATATGAATACACTCCAAACTAAATAAAAATGTCTCGAGGAATATTCTTCTTGGGAAGAAGTGGAATGTGTTCAACCAACTCAAGAACAGTTGCATGATGAATCCTCAGACTATGTAGAACAACTGAAATGCACTGATAGGAGAGAGAATGGTACTCTTCATACTTGAACCTCAAACCAAACAGGATGCCATGCCCAAAAGAGACTTGAAGTGCTTAAGAATAGGTGACCCCAAGATATGTGGATGTATATGTAACTTTGAAATGTATTCACTTGTATTTCGTATGTATTGTAACTCGATGTTTATTTCGAGATGTATTTGTAATGTACTTGAGTCATGGCATGCCCCGACGTTCCTATTGGGAGGTTCTATAATGTAAACAAGTCATGTCAAGTTATTGTGGGTAACCCTCCTATTGATCAAGGGTTAAATCCCCAGTAATTTCGGGGCACTAGGGTTATTAGACTCTCCTAGAGAAGTTGTGTCAAAACCCTAAATTTTCATAAAAATTTAAAATTTTGAAAATACATAAAATGCTAAGAATGTGTTCTGCTAATAGCTAACAGTTATCTATAGAATATTCAGTTACCAGATTAGTTCACTACTACATTTTGATCCAAAATCCAACAGAAAAATCTGACAGCGCGTGGATTTCTTCTTTTAAACCTACCAAAAATCACAAAGATAATTTTTTTTTTGAAAAAGTGGCCATAAGCGTCGCTTAAGCGATAGCTGGCCTCATAAGTGTCCCTTAAGCGACGGCGCCTTGAGTGAGTGGAAACTATCCTGCCTAGAAAAAAATTGATTTCTATACGTAATTATTGAAAGGGTTTTTATACTATTGAAAAATTCCTTTGGACATGCACATTTTCATATTAGAATTTGCATATCTAACCTTAATAAGGGTGATCATACTAATGAGATATATCAATGGAAGGATATTAATCTTACAATACACATCGAGGGCAACGTTAAATTATACTGGGAAAGGTTAAACAAATTATTAAGAGCAATTATGTCAATAAAGGTTAAAACCTTACAAAAGACACTTTCAACATGTGAGTTGCCCAGATTGTGTGAGAATATACTTACAAAAGTATTGTAAGTAATAAATAAAAAGGATGATATATAAATTTTCCTAAAAGGATGTCCATGAGACTATGAAACCAAAAAGGCCTCCATCGCTTCCCATCTCGCAAACATTTCCAATATGAAAGAGTTTAAGGTATGGAAACAAATAAAAAATGAGATGAAAAATCTAAAATTGTTATAAGACATTTCTAACCCTTAAACATAGACCATCGGATTTCTAGTAAGCAAAATATACACAAGTTTGTGGGACCCTTTACTAAAAGAAATACAATTTGCCAAAAAAATAAAATTAAAAATGGATACACTTAAGTTATTTGTCAATTTGTTAGTATAATTTTTGTTTTAATTATACATTGAACACTAAATTACTTGTTAGAAACAAAATCCCCTTGTTCACTTTTTCTTGAAATTTACAAGAACAAACTTATAATTAAATGCAAATTTAACACATTAAAAAGGCTAATATTTTTTGAAAAAAAAGAACACAATTCCCTACAAATTGTTTTCTTACTACACTTCAAAATTTACAAGGTGTATATGAATTTCAATGACCTCAATATAAAATATATGTAAAATGTCAAATATTCATCGCCGCATTTCACTAAAAAGTAGAACACGTCTCCATGGATCCACCCTCTTGCATATTTTAACATGCCTTCTTCTATAAAGAATAATGCAAGGCATCCATAACTTGGGTTTAATCATCAACATTATTTAAGAGAGGGATAGTGGCACAAGATTCGCAAATAAGATAGGGAGGTTTGACAACCTACGAGTAAAGGGCATTTTCTCTTAATTCATTTGATAATTAACCCTCCACCAACAATGACCATTGATAGGAAAAATTTGTAGATGATCTCTTTGTATGATGGAAGCGTGTATGAGGTCATCCCCTACAATCATTAACAAAATCCATTTGTCTCAGGTAGATGGTCAGTTATTAGGATGAGATAAAGAATATTACAAGGATTCTATACCACGAGGTAACCCAGTTTGGTAGTGGAATAACTACAACATGGCTGATTGAAGGCATCATGGCTTCTGTCAACATGGCTGATTGAAGGCATCATGGATTATATTTAGCTTGACACTAGCCTTGCTTGCTCAAACTAAGCTAAGCTTGTTAATGTCAATAGATGGGACTCATGCTATGATGTTACTACATGCTCTTTCTATCAACATGACACATTTGACGTTGGCTTCATTGCCAACATAAAGTTGAAATTAGGAGATGGATGACATGTGGCATTGGTCAATGATCTAATAGGTCAAATTGTTGATGAGATAAAATGATTGATAAGTCAACAGTGTTATGGTCCAACAGTTAATTGATGGTGGTGTCCCATCGCTGGCTCGAGGTCAATTCATGGAGGGATAGTGTCTTAGACATTGCATTTGATATCTAAATTAGAAAAATGAGTTATTATTTAAAAACAAAAAAACTATTGATACTTTGAGATGGTTTTGAATGTCACCCAAAGTTATGACATCCATGGAGTCCATGCACTTTTCATATGCATTGTTATCCAATTGTTAATGAATGACAATTTTCCATCACTATCTTGTGGTCATTTCATGGAAAGCTGGTATCTTATGGTATCTTCGACATTGCATTTGGCGCGTGGTCAATTCATGGAGAAATGGTATCTTAAATGTTGCATTTTGCATCTAACCTAGAAAAATAAGTTATTTGTTAAAAAAACTCAAAAAAATATTATAATTTTAAAATGGTTTTGAATTATGACCCAAAGTTATGCCATCCTTATCCTTAAAATTAGAAGTTTATTGTTATGTTTTTTTATATCATGAACAAGTAAATAGAGATGCCAACTATTAAATTTATTAAATTTAAAACGAATTGCTATGTATATATATTTTACTTTTATCTCTCAATTATAGGTTTTATGCATCATTGATGTTGAATGCCCATGGTGGTGGCACCATCCATGGAATGTTGGTTGTATTTGCAGGCCCTCTTCGAACCATAATCGACTTGGGTGATTGGGGTTTTCAGAATTAGCACACCTACTCATCGATCCAATGGACTGGGGTTTTCTCACCTACACTTTCCTACTCCTAGATTCGATGGCTTGGGGTTTGTTCACCTATGCCTACCTACTCGCAGATTTGACAGGGTGGGGTTTCTCCAACGGCTGCACATTATCAATGCAAGGTCTACGATTTTGGTGAATGATGTTGGTGGGGTGTTTAGCTAAGCCTGCTCACAGATTTGACAGGGTGGGGTTTCTCCAACTGCTGCACATTATCAATGTAGGGTCTACGATTCTGGTGAATGATGTTGGTGGGGCGTTTAGCTAAGCTTGTTACCAGGTCCTTTCTATTTCCTCTTTTAAAAATTTTTGCTATTTCACATTAATTTTTCAGCGTATATGGGCCATTTTCTTCCAAAACCAGGATTTTGGTTCACCTAGAAAGTTTTCAGAGTTTTTCAGGTTGCCTTCTAGCGCCTTTGCTACATGACATATGTGCGACAACAAGGATGCTGCTTGTTGAGGGGAGATTTGAAATGCAACTGAGGGTTTGGAGACCTAGAGTTCTTGTTGAGTTGGGTGAGGGGTTTTATTGTGGGTATCCTCTGCATTGGCCAGGTTTTGATGGTTTGATTGAATATTGAAGACTACAGTTGTGAATCAAACTATGCGGTTAAGTATTTATTATTGAGATATTAGGATTTCTGACTGAGCAGAAAAGATTGCAAAGAGGTTTTATTGTACAAGTGTTGAATTGGGGTTTTCTAGAATTGGGGTTTGATTCTTTTTTTTTTCTCCCTCGATTCATTTAGAAGACAGACCACATACGAGCAAACATTTTTGCGTAGTGTAAAATGGGTTGCACAACAAGAGACAAATCTATAAGAAATAAGAGAAGGCTTCATTCAATTCCTCCTGCTATGCTTGTTAAAATTGAAGAGAACCTATGCAATGATAGAAGAAATGGTGTAGTTGTAGAACCTTTTTCTGTTGCTTATAAACCTATAATATTGCTAGAGGGTGGTGGTGGGTTTGCTGGAGAAAAACCAAAAGAAAGGGAGAAGGATTTCTCGCAACAACCTGAAGAGGTGGATTGGGGTTATTGCACAGAAGATCAATTAGAGGACCTTTTATTAAAGAATCTTGAGTATGTCTACAAGGAAGCAGTATGTAAAATCACAACTCTCGGGTACACTGCAGAGGAAGCTCTCAAGGGTATGTTGAGAAATGGTCACTTCTATGGGAGTAGTGATGTGCTTTCCAACATTGTTAACAATTATAAATGCTCAGGGTTTTACTACCCCTTCTCATGGTAAGATCTAAAGGGGCATAAATGCAAAGACCAAGTCAACAGTCTTGGATGCAAAATCTTGTTGTGGCATAGGAAAATCCTTTATAGACTTTGGTGTTTCCTTTTTTCTCAACATATCTAATTTCTAGAGTTCCATCTTCAGAGGACATCGATATTTTTCCAAGAAAAGTCCATTCTTTAATGAGAAATCTTTGTTCGATTGCCCCATCAATCTTCTCTCCTTTGGATTTTTCCTCCTGCTGCTTGATTTTCTGTTCCCTTTTATTCTTCAAAGTTGTTGCAAGAAAAAATCACTTCGATACTATCTTTCTTTGCTATTTAAGGATTTTAGAAGCCAATTGCTACTGACATCTAGCAGTGGACGCTCAAGAAAATTACATGCAGACAGGGAAGTTCTTCACTGCACAAACGGAAGTCATTTGTGGATGTGAAATTTCCTTGTTTCAATCCATTAAACAATCCCAGTTGCTTCATGTTTTTGCATGTGGTGTACCTACATTCCTGGTAATCTACAATTTGGTTCATTACAGCCTTCCTGTTCTTCAATGAATGACAGTTGAAGTGGGTGCTTCAAGTTGTGATGTCTATATTGTTATGCTCAATGATAATATATGAAATCAAACCCCCTTTCATGACAACAATATATGAATTTTACTCATGGCATAATTGCTAGAATGTAAGTTGTTTAAAAATACTGTACTTTCTCCAAGAGCATCATTTTTTAAACAATTGAGTTAAAAATCTCTGACGTCTAAGATGATAGTGAATCAATAGAATCTATTGTTCATGTGGGGAAGGTTTCGTGACTTCTTGATATTGCCTCAATGTCCATATTCCAATCTTAAAGGTGGTGAAGGGAGGATGGAAGCCTCAAGGCCCTTTGTTGATACAGGTATAGATCTATTTTTATTCACTTTTGCCAGCTTTCTGATAAAGTACCATTCCCGTATTTACAGGGGAATATTTCATAATTCAACTAGAAGAGTAGCAAGGAAGACTTCCTACAAAGGTGAACCCCCTTACACTTATTCACTGTGATGTATTATCTTGTTTTGTATTATGTTCGAAGTATTGTCTTTAGTGTGTTTACAACCATTAATTGCATGATGTCTCAAGATGCTTAATTAGAACTTTTGATTACTATTCAAGTAATTGAAAAGTTCCCTCACATTGCACATTACAAGGCTCTCAAGCTGCCAGTTGGCATGGATGCAAAGGATTTGGTCAAATCACAACTAGTGATTGCATGCATTAATGGTAAAGAATATGTAACATTATATTTTCGTTCTGATTGAGAAAAATATCTACCCTTACTTTTCAAGTAATTGACATTCCATCAACAGATATATCATATTTGAAAGGCACAACCCACGACCCTCAACATGTATTATATGTAATGTAGAGTCCTTACACTACCATTTTGAAGTAGCTTTCTTACTTCTTCCTTTTAACCTATGTTGCATTGAGTTTCTAGGATGGGTTGGTGTGGGGATGAAGGGATGGGAACATAGATTTGGCCTCCATTTCATTGTAAATCGTTAGAGCTCCATCTGTGTCCCTTTCTTTGTAAAGTCTATAAATAAGCGAGTGATAAGTTTCCAGCGCTGGTAATAACCCCTTATCTTGCATTTCATAATGCATTTTTAAGGATCCCTTTATGCATCCCCTTTCACAGTTTGAAATTATCATCTTACTGTAAATCTGAACATTAGGAACTAAACCTTTCTCTAGCATTAGTTTAAAAATATTATTAGCCTCTTCCAAACTACCCTTCTTGCAAATACCATTCATAAGGGTGCTGAAGCTTTCAATAACAGGAAGAAAACCCATTTTCTGCATTCTCAAATGCATCTTCAATGCCATATCTACCTTTCCTACTTTGCAAAGTCCACCAATGACAGCATTGTATGTAGAAGCATTAGGTGCAACACCTTTCACCTCCATTTTGTCATACAAATTCATGACAAAATATGCATCTTCCATGCATAAACAATCAGTCAGCATATTGCAAGTTCTGACATCAGAAGCCAATTCTTTTACATAGGTGTTGTTCAGAATCTCATTAAACTCCTCCTTTCTGCAATTTTTTAATTGTACTCTGATAAGTGACATGTAACTGCTAATACTTGGGAGCATGCCTTTCCTTTCTATTTCATTGTAGAGTTTCATACCAGTATCAAATTTCCATTGATTGCAAAGTCTGTCAATGACAGTGTTATAGAGAGAGTCATCTGGCACAATTCCACAACCTATCATGTTATCAAGAAGTTTAGAGGCCTCCTGTATATTTCCTGCCTCAGAATGTGCCTTAATCAAAGCCCTGTAGGTAATCACATCTGGAATTAAACCTTTTTCCAAGGCATCTTTAAGGAGGTTGCTTGCAACCGATATCCTACCTTTCTTACGAAAGGCATTGATAACTAAATTGTAATTAGAAATGTTGGGCATAACACCATGTCTTTGCAGTTCTTCCCAGAATGCCAAAGCCTCAGGTCACAACATTGAATGCCAGACCCTTCTTCACCATCTGGCCCTACAGCGCCGCAGCAGCTTCCACATTACCTTGCTTGCAAAACGCATCAATGATGGATGAATATGTGAAAACGCAAGGACAAGAAGGATGACATTGCTGTGCAAAATCTTGACTCTGAACCAACTGAGAGTGAGATGGCGCTTGTCCAATATAAAACTAGGAAGCAGCATGTGCCATTACAAAGACCAACCTTGACATAAATCCATAAGCTAAGTAGTCTATCCACCCCACTGTAGTATGCCACGCCATTAGATGCACTTGACTTCTTGTTGCACTTGCACCTAAGTAATTTGCACAGCTGAACTTGTCACACTAATGGACTCTAAAGTTACCCCTACCATGTGCACTGTGTCCATGGCACAACTTGACTTGACACTCTAATGGACTCTAAAGCTAGCGCTATAATGTGCATGCCCATACTCAGACAAGTATTCTAGGTTCAACTTCCTCTAGTGTGACTGCTTTCATCATGGACTTTATTGATCTTTGTCTCTTTCCTGGTTTAGTGGTGCCAGAAAGTTTACTCAGAAAATGAGCACTATATAGGTGTATGGTAGAACATAATTGCATTATAAACAACGTATCTGCAATATTGGTGAAAATATGTGCCCAAGTTATAAAAAAATTGCGTAGAAACTGAGCACAATGTATAGAAAATTGTATTATGAAAAATCTCTGGTGGAAATCTATGCCCATATGCTTGAATATTGGTTAGAAAATGAGTACAATTTATATTCCCTAACCTACAGATAATATTCTTAGAAGATGAAGACAAAATCTGTGCCATTGATGAACACAAAATCTATGCCATTAAACTGGGATCATCATGGCAAATGAGCAGCAGCCCAGGCGGGGAGTTGCTACTGACCTTAACCAAGATGCAGGCCTTGCTATATTTGACCCATCTAGAGGTAGTTTGGTTACTACCTCCATATTATAATATCTTGCTCCATGACAATGTTCTTGATCAAATGTTGTTTTGAATTAAAACCATGGCATGACAATGTTCTTGATCAATGTTTTTTTGACTTAAAACAGTGGTGGAGTGTGTGTAATGCTTATTTGTTAAATAGATGTAATTACCGCAGGTCTTTATGAAGTGTCACATACAAGGGAAGCCACCTTCATCGGCACAATGCCTCCACAAGGTACCGCTGTGAAGGACAATGCAACAAAAGCTTGTATAACCCCTAATGGTACGTCAAACCATCACACCTGCTCTACTTGATTGCAACTATTTGGCCCAATTCTTGCACTCATGGGGTTTTCATTTCAATTGTAGAAAGGCCTATTTAGCATTTTAGGATTTGTTTCCTTTTTCACCCACTTATGGCATGTTTCAAGATTTGTTTGTTATTTATGTAGCAGTGGAAACTAGAGACAGGAAAGGTGAATTGAAGCCAACAGCTATAGATGAATCAAGGATTAGCTCCAGGATTATAAATGCTTATGGTTTTACTACCCCTTCTCATGGTAAGATCGCCAAGTTTCAACATAGCAATCTCAATTCCATTTAATTATTGGCCTTTAATTACTACCTGACCTCACATTCTTGTGTGTGTACCACTTTTTTAAGACAATTTTGAGTATAAAAAATTGACAGCTACATAAACTGCTCTTCTTTCTCCTGTCAACTGCAGCTGAACATCAAAGTGAAGATCTCACTGTGTTTGACACTAGAGATTACCCATCTGTCCAAGAGTGCCTTGAGCAGCTGAAACTTGTCCCAAAATTATTTGATAGGTACATCATTCTTTGGATCTTGCTCAATGTGATGTTTAAATGTACTATACATGCATTTTTATCCCAATTTTCATGTTGTGTTGATCACCATCTAGGCATATATACATAACTCTAACGCATGATGTGTGTATCTGTATGTGGGCATAAGGCCAATAAACATGTTTTTATTTCAAAATATATTCTCAACTAATGTGTCCTTTTTCCCTTCATTCAATTCTGGACCAGAATTGAGGAGAAACCCATGGACAGGATGGTAAAGTTCAGTGAAAAAGCAGTGGCATTTGCGGGAAAACTACCCATAGCCTAAACATGTGAAAATCCTAGCTTGTTTCTACGAAAACATGGAATAGTTACTCTGGAGGACATTTATTTGCTGATGTTGATTGATGTAGATATTGCAAACTTGGAGAAGAATGAAGCTCTGTATTTGCAATGGCTGGTGCAGGATGTTAGACTTCCTTCAGGTATACCAGATGTTGGTAATTTTTCTGTAACACAATACTCATCAGCTAGCTGCAGCTTGAGCATTTTGACTTTTACAAACACATTACACTATGATTTATCATTTTTCAAATTATGAAAGAATATTTCTTGGATATATTTAAAGCAATACAAATGCAAAAAGGCTACTGTAATGAATTCATGTAATACTGTGTTGTCTAAATCCAGATGTTGTTAACCGTTTTGGTCGAGAGTTGGTGGAATATTCATCATTCTCTTTGTCGATGGTGGGAGAAAGTGTACATGGGCACTTGTTTCTCTTATATCAGCAAGAGTTGCTATTGCCAAGCAACCTTGTGAATGGGATTCAAAGGGAAGCGTTTGATGCAAAAAGGTTTATCCAATATCAGAAATTGAAGCACCCATGTCCTGTTATGGCATTTTACTACGAGACCGAATGAAAATAGTATATAGCACATGATTGCATGCATTCTATCACACCATCATAACAGGCTGGTTTGCATGTATCTATTCCTTTTAAGTAGCCCATACAGTATACAGATAACTAATAGATGTGTATATTTATACATTTCATTGTGAAGCTGATACTACCTGTAGGAATATAGTCTGTGTTGAATTGTAAATCTGTATGATTTACTATTATTATTCAGTATACATATAACTAATAGATGTGTATAGCTATACATTTCATTGTGAAGTTGATACTACCCGTAGGAATATCAGTCTGTCTTGATTTGTGAATCTTTATGATTTGCTATTATTATTCAGTATACAGAGAACTAAAAGATGTGTATATTTATACATTTTATTGTGAAGATGATACCACTTGTAGGAATAGGAATATCAGTCTATATTGAATTGTGAATCTGTATGATTTGTTATTATTATTGTGCATCTCATGCATACCAAATTGATTATGAATGTATCTTATCTAAACCTATTTGGTTGAGATATTCCTTCCCGGTTTTGGAGGGCAAACTAGTTGCGTAACATCCTATGCTTATTCGTATTCTCAAAAGGTATTCATAACATCCTGTGTTCCCATTGTCTTAATAAGCGAGGGCTTAAATTTTAAAATCAGAGGAAAATTCATTGAAAGTGATATAGTTTTTCAATTTGCGAGAATAAACATTCATGCAACCATAGGAGTGAATGGACTAGTATTTATGCAAGGAAAGACACTATGTGACTTTATGCATATTATTCAGTCAATGGAAAATTTATGATGGAATACACATGGAAGAGAAGCTAGGTATTTTTGAGGGATTTTTTTTTTTTTTAAATTCACTGTCGTCGCGACGGTTATCGATGTCGCTTATATGACGCTTACTCTTTATATCCGTCGCTTAAGAGACGGTTCTTCATGTCGCTTATCCGACTCTTACTCTTTATAGCCGTGGTTTAAGTGACGGTTCTTCATGTCGCTTAACCGTTATCTCCGTCGCTTAACCCACGGTTCTTTATGTCGCTTAACCGACGTTTATTCTTTATCTCCGTTGCTTAACTGACGGTTATTCATGTCACTTAACCGATGCTTGCATATAACCGACGGTAAACTGAGGTGTCACTTAACCGATGGATTAGTAATATGTTGGATAACCGACGACACTCTACCAATGCTTAAAAAAAATCATAGTGTCGTACATGCGACATGAAAGTGTCGAAAATCTGACAATACGGCCGTCGGATTTTTGGTCAAAATGTAGTAGTGGTTAGTACATAATCTTAATTAAGTAACTTAGCATTCTACTTTTTGATACCAGGTTAGGTTTAACTTGTGCAATAATTCCTTTTTCAGTTTGCTGATGAGTTTTAATTTGCGACAAGTAGGTGGAACTGTCTTGGATTCTGGGGCTTACTAGCGTTTAAGCTAACGTAGAAAGCTTACTTGTCCTTACAGGTTTACAGGTATGAATGATCGAGTAATGTCTTTTATTTCCATAAAGCATTCAGCTATATTTCTATTTGCAAAATAAAAAGATCGGTAATTAAGCTGTTACATATCAATCTACTTCTATGAGGTAAAACCAGTATTTTTGTTTCCTTTAATTATTTTTGTCATCGATATAGATGTAGAAGAGTTTCTTTCTTAAATGTAAATAGCAACAGTAATTACTTTCCCTGGTTCACAACTTGTGATCTTTGTCGTAATATATTTTCACCTAGACTGCATAACCTATAATGCCATAAGGATTTGTTCTAACAGTAATAAACATTATCAACTTATAATAATAATATAACCAACTGCTTGTTATTCATCTTCTGTGATGAAGATTGCTGCCTATAAGGTTATAAACATTACAGTGAAATACAAAGTCCTAAGGACTTAGAGTCTAGTGCGATTGTTCCACTCCAGTTTCTTATTTTATCTTTATAATACTTCTCTTGAATTAAACTTCTAATCACAATATTTAACTTAGGTCAAGTCTTTAAGAGTGATTGATTTATTACCTCATACAAGCATTAGATAGTTCTAAAAATTATGTTACTAATCGAAAACATGGTGTAACTAATAGTATTTGTCATGGTTGAGTAAATAACCAAATGCCATTAAACTTTGTTGATCTAAGCTATGTAAAGAACTCATCGCCAACATCCTAGTATTTGCCACACATTGAAAATGATATTTTTCTATGATACTCCCCAATACACACATGAACTATCTTGTTTATAAAACATCAATGTTTACCAGTGATTTTGGTTATAAACAAATAAGATTTATAATGTTCATGATCATTTTTAAAACTATGTTGTACAGAACTATCAAGTCACAATTTAAACATTGGTGGCAACAAGATTTAGCTATGCAAAGTCTGTTAGGAATACTTTATTAATATCATAGTTTGGCTAAGTGATGAAATAGCCCTTTTATTAGCATCTCCCAAGTATCATAAGATTTTATTCATAAATTTATTTACAATAACACAAGCCTTATCAAAATTTGTAACTATAATATTTATGCTATGACTAAAAGGATAAACAGTGAGTGATGAACTAAAGTTCCATGCATAAGATACTATAGGCATGTGTATGGATTAAGAGGTTGCATTGATTTCATGATCAACCAAAAGCTTGATATGAATAAACATTTAAATATAAAGTTCATATTATAATTTGTAAAGGAAAATGGATGTGGCGTTAGACCACTCCAACGATTGGATTATGTGTAAGGTCGTGTAAATAAAAGACTTTGAATTCACCATCATTTGAACTATATGATGGACAAATGATAACCTTTGCAATGATTCGAAGGTTCATAGTTTATGCCATGCAACCGTAGGTTAGCATCCTTGATTATGTAGAACCTTTGAATGATTAAATTACTATGTGATTGTGCATAAAATTATGTTTTGAATAATTGGAAATCATTTGGCATGCAGGGACTATAGAATCGACCCACTGCATGGTTGAATAATTTGTGAGACCACGTGGTTCCTTCTCGGCCAAGTGTTGGGAGTATAAGGGTTGGTGTAACCCTAGACTTTGTCATTCTCCTCCATCGATGTCGGGCCTTCGGGCCGCTTTGTAACTATTCCATGGCCGCCACGCTTACCCTAATATGTAAATACTGAGCTTCGCATCCTGGTTTACAATATTCAGTCTACCTTTTTCGTCCTCGATCCTCTGCTTGCACTGTGAGTTTATCCTGGAAAAAAATTGATGAGAGCCGTGACATTTATCTTGCAGCTTGAAGTGTGTGTATTTTTTGGGTTTGTTCCTCCATAGCCTGGCTGTTGGAATAGTTTAAAGGAGTTCTTTCTTCTTTTATGACTCTGTATGTCATAGGATATTTTTGAGAGCGTGGTTCTCATGCTTCGAATTTTAATGACAGTGTGAGTTTCACTGTCCGCTTCTTGCTTGGTTGTTTCTCCCTTCTCCTTGCTGCTGCTAGCAGTGGTTTGTGCATGTGTATGAACATCTCTGTCACATGTGATATGAAGGGTTGGCTCTTCATCTTGCTGGTGATGGTGCCCCTGTTTCTCGGTGGCTACATTACCTTCACTTCTAAGTAAGAAAATTTCTTTTAAATAGTTTTGCAACTTATTCTTATCTCAGTTATGATATAATGAATAAATTTTAATGATGTGGTTCATATCCTTGCAAGTGACAGTTTACAACTCTCTTCACAGCTGGTACAAATGCGTAGGGTCGGATTCTTGCTTACGGGTAAGCCCTGGTCAACCCATGGCAATCCATGCTTGTTTAGTTCTTTATGGAACAATTTCGGTTGGAAGTCGTGGCATGCAAGTGACCCTTCATGGTTTACTATTTCTCGATTTGCTTGTTTATTTTTTACTAAACCCTTGCAGTTAGCAGGGTTTTCCAGCTTATGCCGTGACTTGTAAATTTTGTTTTACTAGTTTTGTGTATAGTTATGTAAAAAAATTTGTGGCCTGTCAAGACATTCTCTATTTAAACTTTAAGTAAAGAGATTTAACTCTGTTGAGCTTGGACTCAGTTATTTTGATGCTCTTACTGTAATTTTTATATTAGGGTTCTTACCCTATTTCGACTATGTAAAGAAATCTTTACTTGTTAAAATTATCTTGCATTAAATTGTATTAATACATCCTATTCTGTTATTTCTTTCTATTATAATAATTGTTTATAAGCTCAAATATTCAAGCAAGGGTTAATCCTGTTAGTGACCTGGGTATAAATAATTTCTTTAATTAATATGTAGGTTAGTTCAATAATAAATGTTAAATACTTGTTTCTTACAGGTATATAGTGGTTATACTTTCATTGTTATCTTTCTCTGTCCTTATAGGACTGTAATAATATTTTATAGTTGAAGTTTCAGAAAACTAAATAATCCAAATCCTTGGATTATTGCTTATCTAATTATATTGTTATTACTTTGAATTACAATGTTTATGCTATAAATTATAATGTTAGTATTTATAATGTTAATACTCTAAGGGTTTCGACCCTGTATGTTCTTTTATAATTAATTTTTGTTTAGTTTATTTAAATGAATTTGTTCATATATAAATAATATTTATTAAATATTATTTACCATTGCATTTAGTCTATTTTATAAGTACATAGATAGGTTTTGTTATTATTTCCTTGTTACACTATTATAATTGTTGTAGTTAATTTATTTATAAAAAGAACTATACTAGAATTACCCTACTTGAAATGTGAACATCTGTAGAATAGTTAAGCAGTATGAACAATATAATAACTCTGTAAAATGACTTCGTTCTTTCTTCACATAAATAAATGAGTGTTTATCTAAATTAAATCTTTTACCTATGTGACATGTTAGTAGTTTCCATTTTACAGAAATATAGTTCTGAATAAGATAAATAACCTATTTACAATAACCAACTTGCTAAAAGAAATAAACCTATTGTTTGTAAAGTATTATGAATACTTCTTTGCTAGCATTCTTAATACAATAGTTTAGTTTTTAAACAATAACTTAATTAGACAGATTAGCATCCTTTCCTGAAAACATCAATATACAGAAATAAATTATTCCATTGTTCTGAAATACAAAATAACTCTAATCAATCCATATTTCTATCATATCTTCATCTATTTTAAACACACTACCTGTGCTAGAGTACAGTCCGGTTCATTCCAAACGGGGAAAAACACAGGTAGGATTATCTCATCCAATTATAGATTCAACATTCAAATAACTAAAATATTATAAACTCTAACAGTTCACTACATAACATGTAAATCATTCATTATTCATTCATTCTCAGGAATAAACTTTTAACATAGCAAATAAAAGACTATAGAACTGGTATAAAGCTGGATGACAACAACGTTGGGAGGCCATTCCTCCCTACCAACTCCTGGAGAGCACTCAAACAGCATCTTCTCAAGACCCCCGAGCCTGTTCCTAGTCTCCTTGGCTGAGAACTAGTGGAGCATGCAACAAGATACTAGTCTAATGACTCAGTATTAACTCTGCACTAGTAGTAATATCCTTCAGCTGAAAAGTTGTACTAGATCACTTTTGCAGTTTTACCCCTCAAACACCTTCCACAAATTCCCTTCCCAATGAAATCCTCTGAAGTACATTCACCTGAATGATTCTCTTCCTGGAATGAGCAGCCTTAGCTCTCTTCAATGGGCATTTTTATTAAGATTGCATAGGTCTTTTTGGGTTAGTTGTCATTAATTGAGCAACCTGCTCTTATCCCACTTTCTTGGGGGATCATGACCCCAAATGTAGGGAGGTTTCCACCTGCAACATTGGAAGTGTTTGAGGATGCTGCCACTTGTCTATTTTCTCTCCACCTAGTCTCCTCCACCAACTTGACCAGTAAACACTCTTTTAACAACTCTCCCAAGCTATTGTCTCCACTTTTATTTATTTATAATTAAAATATTCATAATTACATTCAACATCCTTGACTCTGATGAGTCATCAATTACAACTTAGCATAAAATTTAACATATTGTCTTGAAATAAAATCAAATATGATAATATTTTTTTTTTGCAAAATTGGGGCATGTGACAAGTTGTCCCTAGTAGGGTTTAGTCATGTCAGGAATTAGTATTAATAGAGAGCTATCCTCTCTATTTAGTACACACTCACTCACACTCAGTTGTAGCGCATAGATGAGGAAGAAGAAGACATTGGGGCTAGGAAGAAAGAGGTTACTGCTGTCAGGAGATCATCTTACTGTTTTGGGGTTTTATTTTTGGTGTTGATTCTATATCTGAGGAAGTTGTGGGGTTTTCTCCATTTATGGTTTCCCCGATGAAAAACACTGTGTTCATTGTCTCTTGTGTTTTATTGTTGTATTTGTTATTCTCTTAGTTAAAGATCCTAACATAATGCTATCTTGAATGATAAAATCTAACATGGTATTAGAGCTAACCTAAGAAGAAGACACTATGCAGCTGCGAGAACTAGGGATTCCTACTTTGTGGATCTCTCTCCATAGATTTTCAGCAAAAGAAGGTTGGAATAAATCTCCTCCTTGGGGCACATCTTTCTATCGAAGCATAATCTAATTCTGAGGTTTTTCAGTTTTGGACCCGACACTGTTGCCAGAAATTAGGGCTTTCCATAGAAGTGGAATTTTTCAGTGAGCCCGGGCCTAGATTGATATCCTCCTCAAAATCGAATTTAGGGATCAAGATCAAATCATTTTGTTAGACAAAACTCTGGAAAAGAAAAACCCTAATCTGCTCCTGAACTAGCACTACAGAATTTCAGCTCCAAATCCAGATCTGACATCTTGAACTGGTAAGATATAAATATTTTATATTTCCATTTGAGATTGTCAGTTAAGATGTCTCATCATACCAAGCTTGATGAAAAGCTTGAGGGATTGATAACTTCCAAGCCTAGAAGTATAGGATCTCCCTGATCCTGGAAGAAAATGAGTTGGACTCCTATATCAATGAGGAGGTTCCAGTTCCAGAGTGAGATGAGGCTAAGGCATTACACAAGAATAAGTTGGTTATGGAAAAGAGGATCATTGCTGATTCAATCAAGGATCACCTCATACCACAAGTGTTCTCCCTAAAGACACCTAAATATATGTTTGATTCCCTAACCAAATTATTTGAAGGGAAGAACATAAACCAGAAGATGACTCTGAGAAACCAACTGAAGAATGTAAAGATCCAGAATGGTGAGACCATCTAGTCTTACTTTACAAGGGTATCTTAGATCAAGGAACAGCTGGAAGTCATAGATGAAGAAGTGGAGAATGCAGAGGTTGTGATGACCACCTTGAATGGTATCCCTAGATCATGGCACTCCTTTATTCAAGGGATATGTGCCAGAAAAAGTTAGTCAAGTTTAGCAGACTATGGGAAGAATGATCTCAAGAAGAAGCTCGAATAGCAGCTCAAGAAGAAAATATGGGAAGTGAAGATCAAGCCCTCACAGTTCATTCTAAGAAAAGAAAAAGAAGTTCTCATCACTCCAGAGGTAAGAATTTCTCTAAAAATAACTCTAGAAAAGACTTAGGCTAGAATTAGATGTTATACATGTGATGAACTAGGACACTTTGCAAAAGATTATCCTAAACGAAAAAAATAAGAAAAAGGGAAATAAAAGAAAACATCATGCTCATGCCAGAGGGGATGATGAACCATCCAAGAAGAGAACCAGATATGAAAGTGAAGACTCTTCAAGTGATGAAGAATATTTCTTGATTTCTACTCTCATAGGAAACATCACACATGGAAGCAATGATTGGCTTATAGAAAATGGGGCTTCCAAACATATGACAGGATTCAAAGAGTACTTTGTAAAACTTTCAGAGCATGAATCACCTCACAAGGTGAAACTTGGAGATGACTACCAATCTCCAATAAAAGGTAGTGGGGAATCCTCCTATAAACTAGACTTTGGAAAGTCTATGAAGATGCAAGATGTATTGTTTTTACCAAGACTCAAGAAGAACCTTCTCTCCATAGTTGCATTAGATGCAAAAGACATGAGGGTTGCATTTATAGATGGCCAAGTTATCATGTGGCCAAAGGGAAAGACTATTAATGATGCAGTAGTGATTGGGGAATAAGAAGGAGGCCTATACAAATTGAAGGGCCATCCAGAACAAGCCTTGGTCCATGACATAGTAGAGCCAAATGAACTTTGGCTTAGAAGGCTTGAACATGTGAATTATAGAGCACTACCACTTGCAAGCAAATTTGTTGAAGGTCTTCCAAAAATTCAAGCAAAACATGATGGGGTCTGCAAAGGATGTGTGAAAGGAAAGAATACAAAGAAGACATTTCCAAGTAGCGAAAGGAAAGCAAAAGGAATCTTGGAAATCATCCACTCCGATGTATGCGGTCCAATGTCATCAATCTCACTAAGCAGGTATGTATATTATGTTTCTTTTATTGATGACTTTTCTAGGAAGACATGGATTTACTTCATGAAGAACAAAGATGAAGTATTCAGCAAATTCAAAGAATTCAAACCCTTGATTGAGAATCACACAAAAAAGAAGATCAAGACATTTCGATCAGATAATGGTGGAGAATTCACATCAAATGAATTCAAAGAGTTATGCAAAGACTCAGGGATTAAGAGGGAGTTGTCCACTCCTTATAATCTAGAACAAAGTGGGATTGCAGAAAGGAAGAACAAAACTATCATGGAAGCTACAAGAGCTATGCTTCATGATCAAGATATTCCTATGCATCTTTGGGCAGAAGCTACTAGAACAACGATGTATGTACAGAACCGTACTCCACACATAGTACTTGAGAACAAGACTCCTGAATAAGTCTTCTCCGGCAAGAAACTAGAAGCCAGACATCTCAGAATATTTGGTTTTCCAGTGTACATACACATTCCAAAAGAGAAGAGGACTAAATTAGATCCTTCAGGAAAAAAGGGTATATCTGTGGGATACTCTGAAAGCTTGAAGGCTTACAGAATATACTTCCTAGGATTCAAGAAGATCGACATCAATAGGGATGTGACATTTGATGAAGACTTAGCTTACAACAAATTTAGAAAGAGACCTGCTTAAGAACCTGTAGAAGTAGAAGCACCCAGAATTCATGATACAATCATGAATGAAGAAGCTCAAGAAGAAGATCGAGAATTTGAAGAACCTCAAGAACCTATAGATCCACCTCGAGAGAAGAATCCTCATAAGAGGAAACCTGCTTAGGTATAAGCTATCCAAGGTGCAGAAATATATGGGGCTCTAGAAGAGAATCACAGAGAAAGAAAGAGGACCATATCTTGCTCCAGGTATGTAGCATTACTATGTGATTTCATCTATAAAGAACCCTCCAATTATGAAGAAGCAGTAGAACGGAAAGAATGGAAGGATGCTATGATCGAAGAGTATCAATCGATCATGAAGAATGATGTTTGGGATGTTGTCTGAAGACCAGAAGGGAAGTCAGTTGTAACTTCCAAATGGATCTACAAGATCAAGCATGTTGCAGATGGTAGCATAGAGAAATATATTTGTTGCTTGTGGTTTCTCTCGAAAAGAAGGAATAGATTATGAAGAAACCTTTGCACCTATAGCCAAATACACTTCCATCAGATCAGTACTTGCTCTGGCTACAGTAATGAAATGGAAGATACACCAAATGGATGTCAAGACTACTTTCCTGAATAGTGTAGTAGAAGAGGAAGTGTTTGTGGAATAGCCAATTGGTTTTGAGACACATGACAAGGAGTCTCATGTATATATATTGAAGAAAGCCTCATATGGTTTGAAACAAGCACCTAGGACATGGTACAGCAGAATTGACAGCTTTCTATCCAGTTTGGGCTTTACCAAGAGTAAAGCAGGTTCCAACCTTTACTACAAGGTTGAAGATGGCAACCCATTGATGCTCCTACTGTATGTAGATGATCTGTTTGTAACAAGTATGGATGGGTTGATTGCTGATACGAAGAGAAATCCTGCTGCTGAGTTCGAAATAAAGGACTTGGGTATGATGTATTATTTTCTAGGCATGGAGGTTTGGTGGAGTGCAGATGGGATTTCCCTAGGACAATGTAAATATACAGTAGAGATCCTAAAGAGATTCAGGATGATGGATTGCAAGGCCATGACCACACCCATGGCATTGAACTTGAAGCTATTGAGTGATGCTTCATCAGAAGCGGTTGATGCCATGATGTATCCTCATATGATTGGGTACTTGATGTACCTGACGAACACGAGACCCGATATTTGCTTTGCTGTGAACACCTTGAGCAAGTTCTTGACAGATCCGAGACATGTTCACTTGATTGCTGCAAAGCATATTCTAAGGTACCTAAGGGGTATAGTTGATTATGGGCTCAAGTATGATGTGAATCAGAAGATTAACCTAGAGGGTTATGTTGATTCAAATTGGGCAGGCAGTGCCATCAATAGGAAGAGCACTTCAAGATGTTGTTTCAGTATGGGATCAGGTGTGATCTCTTGGTTTAGCAGGAAGCAATCATGTGTGGCACTGAGTACAGCTGAAGTAGAGTGTGTCACAACTTATTCAGCTAGTTGTGAGGTAGTATGGCTGAGGAAGCTACTGTCTGACTTATTTGATCTCCAGATGGATGCTACTTGTATAGATTGTGACAACTAGAGTTGTGTGAAGTTGTTAGAGAACCCAGTGTTCCATGAAAAATCAAAGCACATCGAGATCAAGTATCACTATATCAGGGATATGGTGCAGAGGGGAGCAGTGAAGCTCTAGTATGTTGTGATGGACGAACAAGTAGCTGATGTGTTGACAAAGCCATTGGCCAAAGTGAAGTTTGAGTACTTCAGGGAGAAGCTTGGTGTTCTCCAGATCGAGGTCCCTTCCAAGGGGAAGTGATGAGTCCGTAAGCATTTCTGACGAGTAGGTCATATGTAAGGGCTGAGCCATTCTGTCATGGTGAGAGGATTGATTCCTTCCATGTCAGATATGAGTGCTGAGCCATTTTGATATGACTGTAGGATTGGTTCCTACATGATTAGATATAAGGGCTATTGCCAATCTTGGAATGGAGGTGCCTGGTTAGTTACCAAGAATACTTGGTCTAGAACTGAATGCCTTTCTGATATGATTGTAAGATGTAGTCTTGCATGATCAAATGTGAGCACATGGCCATTCTGATGTGATTGAGGGATGTGTTCCCAATTGATCAGATATAAGGGTTGTTACCATTCTATCATGGTGAGAGGATTTCCTCCTTCCATGTCAGATGTGAGTGCTGGCCATTATGATGTGACTGTAGGGTAGTTCCTACATGATCAGATCTAAGGGCTACCACCTTTCTGATAAGTCAAGGTCAGATGTGAGTGCCATCCATTCTGATGTGACTGTAGGATTAGTTCCTACATGATCAGATGTAAGGGCTACCGCCTTTCTGACAGGTCAAGGTCAGATGTGAGTGTCAGCCATTTTGATGTGACTGTAGGATTGGTTCCTACATGATCAGATGTAAGGGCTACCACCATTCTATCATGGTGAGAGGGTTGTTTCCTTCCATGTCAAATGTGAGTGCTGACCATTCTGACTTAGGGTCAGATGTAAGGGCTACTGCCTTTATAAAAAGTCAAGGTCAGATGTAAGGGCTACTACCTTTCTAAAAAGTCAAGGTCAGATGTGAGTGTCAGCCATTCTAACTTAGGGTCAAATGTAAGGGCTACTGCCATTCTTTGAATGGAGGCACCTGGTCAGTTACCAGGAACCCTTAGTCTAGGATTGAGTTCCTTTCTGATGATTCAAGGTCAAATGTAAGTGTTGTGCCTTTCTAATGAGTCAAGGTCAGATGTGAGTGCTGGCCATTCTGACTTAGGGTCAAATATAAGGGCTACCAAAGACCTACAAGGAGGTAGGCCTACAACCAGTATGAGAAAGGGTTGGCTCTGTAGAAATTCCTGTGACCAGAAGAATCATGAGATGGCACATATGATGATGACCTAGTGATGATCCAGATCAAGCTGTGATTTAGATCCATTTATGATGTCTCTAAGATGATCCAGATCAAGTGATGATCTAGATCTAGCATTGCTGATCTAGATCCAGTGATGATGACCCCGTAATGTTTCAAATTCAGTGATGATGACCCCGTAATGATCCAGATCCAATGATGATCCAGATACAATGATGATGATCCAGATCGAGTGATGACCTAGATCCAGATTAAGATGACTTGAAGATGAATATGAATAGAACTTGATGATGACCTAGATGATACAGAGAAGAAGGCTTGTGCTGAAAAATTGTGTCGAGAGAATACCTTCCTAGATAAGAGGGAGTGTTGATGTATATGTAACTTCGGAATGTATTCACTTGTCTTTCTTATGTATTGTAACCCAATGTTTATTTCAGGATGTATTTGTAATGTACTTGAGTCATGTCATGCCCCGATGTTCCTATTGGGAGGTTCTATAATGTAAACAATTCATGTTAAGTTATTATGGGTAACCCTCCTATTGATCAAGGGTTAAAGTCCCTGCAGTTCCGTGGCACTAGGGTTATTAGACTCTCCTAGAGAAGTCAGCTCTAGTAGGGTTTATTCATGTTGGGAATTAGTATAAATAGAGAGCTAGCCTCTCTATTTAATACACACTCACTCACTCACACTCAGTTCTAGCTCATAGTTGAGGAAGAAGAAGACACTGGGGCTAGGAAGAAAGAGGTTACTGTTGTCGGGAGTATTAATTCTCGCACATGATCTAGGAACTAGGAATCAAAATCATCAAAGAATAATTAACAAATGCTCATGAATTGGTAATAATCAGAACCAGAATTGGTTTCCTCTCTGTATATTTAATAAACAATGAAGGGCTACAATTCCAATGCTAAGGAATAGCTTAACTCCATGAAGAATTTGAATACCTAAGGAGACAATTCGAATTCAGTGAGTGAGTCTGGCTTAACTAACTCTCAACCATTCAATCACACTCAGTTAACCACTTGACCAAAACCCTAATTGACTCACCAAACCCTAAATGAAGTTGGAGTACAATAAATGACTTAATCTCAACTGAAGGAGATCAAACACATGTCATAGCAAGACAACCATCAAGTGCTAGTGCTCCATGACTTCAATGAACCCTGATGAGGTTAACTGAAGCTGAACTAACCATCAGAAGTTGGTGGAGGTGCCTTGTTGACTCTAGATCATTAAATAATAATAAATAATCATTAAATAATATATTTAATGACTGGAGGTGACTTAACTGAATGTAACTGACTGGTTGATCTGATTGTAACCACTAGTTAGCAATTAGGTGCATTAATGTCACACAGATCACCCCTGGAGTGCTCCAGTTAGCCTCCTTGACTGTAGGAGAAGGCTAAGTTAGCCTCCTTGACTGTAGGTAGGTGTGGGTGTGACTGGATTATGGCAACTAATGCTCCACTGATGTCAATTAAACTTAGGATAGTGGTTTAACTAGGCCAATTTGACCAAAAGAGTGTGTATGATGGTAAATGTCTCCAACACCCCCCCTTAAGCTATACTCAGGAAGAGTTAGAAAACATAGATGCATAAAATGCTAGGGCCCTAGAAACTAAGGCCACAGGTCACCCTGTACAATGTTGAAACTGAAACAATGCTCAAAACAAACTAAGTGAGGAAAAGAGGGAAAACCCAGTGGGAAAAATCCCCCCTCAAGCTGAACACTGAAAGTAGTCTGGATCACCCTAAGGAACTCACCCCCAACAGTGAACCGAGGTAAGTGAACTTCTTTTCTAGAAATATCTTGGTGAAGATGTCTACAATCTGCTCATCAGTCGAGCAGCATTGTAGAATGATGGTCCTGTCATGGACTAGCTCCCTGATGTAGTGCATACGAATCTCTACATGCTTGGTCCTCTGCCTGATAACCTGGATCTATGGATATCTTAATAGAACTATGTTTGTCACTAAAGAGGATAGTGGAAAAAGTATTACCAAAATCAAACTCTGAAAGAATTCCTTGCAACCAAACTGCTTGGATGCAAGCATTCACCACTCCTTGATACTCAGCCTCTGCTGAAGATAGTGCTATGGCAGCCTGATTTTTGCTTGAACAGCAAATAGGGCCACCACCAAACATGAATACATATCTGGAAGTTGACTTCCGATCAATAGAATCACCCACCCAATCGGAATCTTTGTATCCAACCAGCTCTAGCTCGGAGTCTACAGCATAGTGAATGTTGTAGGTCCTGGTTCCTTGAATGTACTGGAGGATCCTCTTGGCTTCCTTCCAATGAAGATCATTAGGATGATGCATGTATATTGATACAGCATTCATGGCATAACAAATATCATGCCTAGAATGTTTCAAGTACAACAAGCTACCAATCAGCTGTCGATAGATAGTGCAGTCCATGGGAGGTGTGTTTTTTCCTTCTTCAAGGATGATCCCTGAAAGGAAAGGGAATGGTGCAGGCCTACATTCAGCCATGTTAAACTTTACTAACAGGTCTGAAATGTATTTGGACTGAGTGACCATAATCCCATCAGAATTTTTCTCGATTTCGAGCCCCAAAAATTGTTTTAGAAGCCCCAAATCACTCATTTCAAAGGCATTGTGGAGAGCAGTTTTGATGGATGAAATGGAGCCAATTGTGCTACCTATGATTAGTAATTCATCAACATATAAAACAATGATAATTATATGACCATCATGCTGCTGTAAATACACATTTGGATCTAATAGACATCTCTAAAAGTTTTGCAAGAGAAGGAAGGCATCCATCTTGGAATACCACTCTCTTGGGGCCTGTTTTAACCCGTATAGTGGCTTCTTTAGCTTGCAAACCAAAGATGGATCAGTGATGTATCCCTCGGGCTACTTCATGTATATCTCCTCATGAAGATATCCATGTATAAAGGCTGAATTAACATCCATGTGATGCACCTCCCAGTGCTTGGATGCGGAAATAGCCAAAACAAGACGAATGGAGTCCATTTTTGCAACCGGTGCAAAGGTCTCATGGTAGTCCACTCCTTGGACCTGAGAGAAACATTTTGCTACAAAAATTACCTTATATTTTAAGGTTCTTCCATCATCAGCAACCTTTTTCTGAAACACCCACTTGCATTGAACCAATTTCCTTCCTGGAGGAAGAGAAACTAGCTCCCAAGTAGTGTTTTTCTAAAGAGAATTCATCTCTTCATCCATGGCAAGTTTCCATCTCAGATCATTCCGAGCATGGTAGTAGGATTTTGGATCTGAAATAATCATCAAATGGAAAATTTTGGACAGCAAATTATCATAACAAGAGAGCGCAATACCTTCTCTTTGGAAATCAGACCGGGTTCTCCTTGGATCATCCGGATTTCCAATGTTGTCTCCTGCGGAGGAGAGTGTCTTTTGGACCCATGTAGGAAGATGATTTTGCACTTCAGGTTCTGATTCAGTATCTGATGATTGCTGCACACTAATATCAGAAATCAGAGGATCCAAATCAGGGTCATCACCCCCAATTTCATCATCCAAATATTCAGTGGAATAGGAAGGAAATTCAGCAGTTTTCTCCTTCACTAGTTCCACCTCCTGAAGAGGCTCATCGAACTTGACAATTCTATCGATGATAATCTATTTGGTATTGATATCCAGTAGCTTGAATCCTTTAGATTCATCAAGATACCCAATAAACAGTCATTCTATGCTATGCGGTTGCAAAGCCCTTCTTTTATCAAGCGGAATCTGGGCCCATGTAGTGGACCCAAACACCCGTAGGTTCGACACATCTGGCTTGTGTCCGAAGTATGCTTCAAAAGGAGTCTTTCCTTTCACTGATGAATGTGGCACCCTGTTATGAATTTATGCTGCAGCATGCATGGCTTCAGCCCACAAATTTGCAACAAGCTTCTTTGACTCCAACATACAGGTGGTCATCTCTTTGAGAGACCGGTTCTTCCTTTCCGCTACTCCGTTCTGCTGGGGAGTGTAGGAAATTGAATGTTGGACCTGAATACCACTTTGGGAGAAAATGTACAGCAACTCATTACTAACATACTCCCCTCCATTATCAGATCTTAATCCCAGAGGCATTTTCAATCAAGGCCTTCAATTCAAAAAAAAATTCACATACCTCTGATTTCTTTTTGAGAAAGAAAACCCATGTATACCTTGAAAAATCATCAATAAAGGTATGGAGGTACCTTGATCCATTCATGGATGTGATATGCATTGGACCACTGATATCAGAATGTATCAACCCCAATATGCTTGTAGCTCAGTTTGCCTTCCCCTGATCGAACTTGTGCTCAGGGTGTTTTCCAATCACACAGCCCTTGCAGACTCCCGTGGTTGCTTTGATGACCGGGAGGCCTTCAACCATGGAGTTTTTCTATAATTTCTACAAATATTTGAAATTAAGATGGCGAAACTGTTGATGTATATGTAACTTCGGAATGTATTCTTCTATGTATCTCATTTATTGTAACCCGATGTTTATTCCGGGATGTTTCTATTATGTATTTGAGTCATGTTGTCATACCCCGATGTTCCGATCGGGAGGATTAATAATGTAAAGAAGTCATATCAAGTCATTAGGTAAGTCCCCACAGTTTCGGGGCACTTGAGTTATTATACACTAATTAAGGTGTAGGCTCGAGTAGTAATTATTAGGTCGAGCCTACGTGTGAAATGGTAATTCAAGTGAACAGACTAATATAAATAGAGAGGGTGAGTCTCTCTATTTATCACTTGTGAATTACTCACTTGCTCTCTCAAGTGTGGTGCACCTTTGGAGAAGGAAATACTTTGGTTTGATAGAAGACAGAAGGCTGCTGCTATTTTGGGAGATCTCTTATTGTTTTGGTGTTGATTCTATCTTAGAGGAAGTTGTGGGGTTTTCTCCTTTATGGTTTCCCCGAGGAAAACTCTTTGTGTCTCTTGTCTCTTGTGATGTGCTCATGTTTTATTGCTGTACTTGTTATTCTCTCAGTGAAAATATCCTAAGATCATAATGATAGATTAATTGTTGAAAAACTAACATGGTATCAGAGCTAACCTGAGAAGAAGACACTGTGCAGCTGCGGAGGCTAGGGCTTCCTTGTTTGTGGATCTTCCTCCACTAATTTTCAGCAAAAGTAAGGTGGAATTATTCTCCTCCCTAGGGTGCATCTTTCTGTTGAAACAGAATTCAATTATGAGGTTTTTCAGTTTTGGACCTGTCACTAGGGTCGAAAATTAGGGCTTTTTGTGGAAGAAGAATTTTTCAGTGAGCCCAGGCCTGGATTGATCTCCTCCCCAAAATCGAAGTTAGGAACAAATTTGAAGGAATTTGGGTGGACAGAACTCTAGGAAAGCAAAACCCTTGTTGCTCCTGAACCAGCCCTGCAGGATTTCAGCTCAAGCTTCAGATTTGACATCTTGAACCTGGTAAGATCTAAAATCTTTTGTATTTCCATTTTAGGTTCTTATTTAGAGATGTCTCATCATACCAAGCTTGATGAAAAGCTTGAGGGGGCTAATAACATCTGAGCTTGGAAGTATAGGATCTCCCTGGTCCTGGAAGAGAATGAATTAGACTCCTACATTCATGAGGAGGTTCCAGATCCAGAGGGAGATGAGGCAAAGGCCCTACATAAGAAGAAGATGGTTATGGCAAAGAGAATCATTGCTAATTCTATTAAGGATCATCTTATCCCACAGGTGTCCTCTCTCAAGACACCTAAAGCTATGTTTGATGCCCTAACCAAATTGTTTGAAGGAAAGAACATCAATCGGAAGATGACCCTGAGGAACCAGTTGAAGAATGTGAAGATTCAGAATGCAGAAACTATCCAGTCATACTTCACAAGGGTTTCTCAAATCAAAGAGCAATTAGAAGCTGTTGATGAAGAAGTGGAAAATGCTGAGATTGTCATGACTACCTTAAATGGCCTCCCTAGGTCATGGGATGCTTTTATCCAAGGTATCTGTGCAAGAAAGAAGCTAGTCAAATTCAGCAGACTATGGGAAGAGTGTTCTCAAGAAGAAGCACGGATAGCAGCTCAAGAAGAGAAGATGGGAAGTGAAGATCAAGCCCTTACATCCCACTCTAAGAAAAGCAAAAGAAGACCTCATTACTCCAAAGGTAAGGTTTCTCATCCCAGAAAGGATATATCAAGATTAAGATGTTATACATGTGATGAGATAGGAAATTTTGCAAAAGACTGTCCTAAAAACAAGAGTCACCCTCATAAGAAGAAGGGGAATAAAATAAGACATCATGCTCATGCTGCAGAGGATGATGAACCAACCAAGAAGAGATCCAGATATGAAAGTGAAGATTCTTCAAGCGAGGATGAATATGTTCTAATATCAGCTCTCAGAGGCAACATTACTCATGGGAGTGATGATTGGCTGATAGACAGTGGTGCTTCCAAACATATGACGGGATTCAAGGAATCTTTTTTGAGACTATCAGAACATGAATCACCTCACAAGGTGAAACTAGGAGATGACTACCAATATCCAATAAAAGGTAGTGGGGAATCTTCATACAAGCTAGACTCTGGTAAGTCTCTAACAATGAAAGAAGTATTGTTTGTTCCAGGACTTAAGAAGAATCTTCTATCCATTTTAGCATTGGATGCAAAAGGAATGTAGGTTGCATTCATAGATGGTCAAGTCATCATGTGGCCAAAAGGAAAGACTATCGATGATGCGGTAGTAATTGGAGAACAAGAAGGAGGCTTGTACAAATTGAAGGGCCATCCAGAACAAGCCTTGATCCATGATTCAGTAGAGCCAAATGAGCTTTGACATAGAAGGCTTGCACATGTGCATTACAAAGCACTACCTATTGCAAGCAAAGCTGTTGAAGGTCTTCCAGAATTCCAAGCAAAGCATGATGGAGTTTGGAAAGGATGTGTGAAAGGGAAGAATACAAAGAAGACATTTCCTAGCAGTGAAAGCAAAGCCAAAGGCATTCTAGAAATCATCCATTCCGATGTATGTGGTCCAATGTCATCAAACTCACTAAGCGGGTATGCATACTATGTTTCTTTTATTGATGATTTTTCTAGAAAGACATGGATTTACTTTATGAAAAACAAAGATGAAGTGTTCAGCAAGTTCAAGGAATTCAAAGCCTTGATCGAGAACCATACTGAAAAGAAGATCAAGACCATTAGATCAGATAATGGTGGAGAATTCACTTCGAATGAATTCAAAGAGCTATGTAAAGAATCATGGATTAAGAGGGAGTTGTCAACTCCTTATAATCCACAACAGAATGGGGTTGCAGAACGAAAGAATAGAACTATCATGGAAGCTGCAAGAGCTATGCTTCATGATCAAGATCTACCTATGCATATTTGGGCTGAAGCTGCTAGAACAGCAGTGTATGTACAGAACCGTACTCCACATAGAGTACTTGAGAACAAGACTCCTGAAGAAGTCTTCTCCAGCAAGAAACCAGAAGTCAGCCATCTCAGAATATTCGGCTGTCCAGTGTACATACATATTCCAAAAGAGAAGAGAACAAAATTAGATCCTTTAGGAAAGAAAGGTATATTTGTGGGATACTCTGAAAGCTCGAAGGCTTATAGAATCTACTTTCCAGGATTCAAGAAGATTGACGTCAGTAGGGATGTAACATTTGATGAAGACACAGCTTACAACAAATCTAGAAAGAGACCTACTGAAGAACCTGAAGAAGCAGAAGCAGTAGCACCTAGGATCCGTGATACAATCATGAACGAAGAAGCTCAAGAAGAAGATCGAGAGTTCGAGGAACCATAAATACCTAAATATCCACCTCTGGAGAAGAATCCTCATAAGAGGAAACCTGCTTGGGTACGTGAAATTATCCAAGGTGCGAAAAGATATGGGGCTCCAGAAGAGAATCACAGAGAAAGAAAGAGGACAAGATCAAATTCCAGGTATGTAGCTTTACTATGTGATTTTATTGATAAATAACCTTCCAGTTATGAAGAAGAGGCAAAACAGAAAGAATGGAAGGATGCCATGATCGAAGAATATCAATCGATCATGAAGAATGATGTTTTGGATGTTGTCCCAAGACCAAAAGGGAAGTCAGTTGTTACTTCCAAATGGATCTACAAGATCAAACATGCTGCGGACGGTAGCATTGAAAAGTATAAGGAAAGATTTGTAGCTCGAGGATTCTCTCAAAAAGAGGGAGTAGACTATGAAGAGACCTTTGCACCTGTATCCAGATACACTTCCATCAGAACAGTACTTGCTCTGGCTACAGTGACGAAGTGGAAGATACACCAGATGGATGTCAAGACTGCTTTCTTGAATGGTGTAGTAGAAGAGGAAGTGTATGTAGAACAGCCACTCAGTTTTGAGACACGTGACAGAGAGTCTCATGTGTGCAGATTGAAGAAAGCCCTGTATGGTTTGAAACAGGCACCCAGGACTTGGTACGGTAGGATTGACAGCTTTCTATCCAGTTTGGGCTTTACCAAAAGTAAAGCAGATTCCAACCTGTATTACAAGGTTGAAGATGGCAACCCAGTGATGCTTCTATTGTATGTAGATGATTTATTTGTGACAGGTTCAGATGGGTTGATTGCTGATACGAAGAGAAAGCTTGCTGCTAAGTTCGAGATGAAGGACTTGGGTATGATGCATTACTTTCTAGGTATGGAGGTGTGGCAGAGTACAGATGGAATCTTCCTTGGACAAGGGAAGTATGCAGTAGAGATCCTGAAGAGGTTCGGGATGATGGACTGCAAGGCAATGGCCACACCTATGGCATCGAACCTGAAGCCATTGAGTGATGCTTCGTCAGAGTCGGTTGATGCTACGATGTATCATCAGATGATTGGGTCACTGATGTACCTGACAAACATGAGACCAGATATTTGCTTTGCTATGAACACCTTGAGCCAGTACTTGACAGATCCAAGAAGTGTTCACTTGATTGCTGCAAAGCATATTCTGAGGTACCTGAAGGGTACAATTGATTATGGGCTCAAGTATGATGCGAATCAGAAGATTAACCTGGAGGGTTATGTTGATTTAGATTGGGCAGGCAGTGCCATCGACAGGAAGAGTACTTCGGGATGTTGCTTCAGTATGGGATCAGGTGTGATCTCTTGGTTTAGCAGGAAGCAATCCTGTGTGGCACTGAGTACAGCTGAAGCAGAGTATGTCACAACTTGTTCAGCTAGTTGTGAGGCAGTATGGCTGCAGAAGCTACTGTCTGATATATTTGATCTCCAGTTAGATGCTACTTGTATACACTGTGACAACCAGAGTTGCGTGAAGTTGTCATAGAATCCAGTGTTCCATGATAGGTCAAAGCATATTGAGATCAAATATCACTATATCAGGGATATGGTGCAGAGAGGAGCAGTGAAGCTCCTGTATGTTGCGACGGAGGAACAGATAGCTGATGTATTGACGAAGCCATTGGCTAGGCTGAAGTTTGAGTACTTCAGAGAGAGACTTGGTGTTCTCCAGATCGAGGCTTCCTCCCAGAGACAGAGATGAGATCCAGAGCCATTCTGACATGGTGAGAGGACTGGTTCCTTCCATGGTCAGATGTAAGGGCTGATACATTCCGTCATGGTGAGAGGATTGGTTCCTTCCATGACTGATATGAGTGCTGAGATCCATAGCCATTCTGACGAGCAGGTCAGATATAAGGGCTATTCCATTCTGTCGAGCAGGACAGATGTAAGGGAAATTGCCATTCTAGGAATGGAGGCACCTGGTCAGTTACCAGGATTATTCAGTGCAGGACTGTGTATCCATTCTGATGTGATAGAGGGATGTGTTCCCACTTGATCAGATGTAAGGGCTGAACCATTCTATTCATGGCTAAAGGATTAAGTTCTTTCCATGTCAGATGTGAGTGTTGGCCATTCCGACGAGCAGGTCGGATATAAGTGCAGTGCCATTTCGACATTGTGAGAGGATTGGTTCCTTCCATGGTCAGATGTAAGGGCAGTGACATGGTGAGAGGATTGGTTCCTTCCATTGTCAGGATGCCACATCCAGCATGAAAAAGGGCTGGCTCTATGAAGACTCATCTAGTTTGAAAAAGAACTAGCTCTGAAGTGGATGCCACATCTGGTTTGAAAAAGGACCAGATCTGTGATGCCTCATCTGGTTTGAAAAAGGACCAGCTCTGAATATGCCTCATCTAGTTTGAAAAAGGAATAGCTCTGGGAAGACTCATCTAGTTTGAAAAAGGACTAGCTCTGAAGTATATGCCACATCTGGTTTGAAAAAGGACCAGCTCTGTGATGCCTCATCTGGTTTGAAAAAGGACCAGCTCTGAAGATGCCTCATCTAGTTTGAAAAAGGACTAGCTCTGAAGTGGATGCCACATCTGGTTTGAAAAAGGACCAGCTCTGAAGATGCCTCATCTAGTTTGAAAAAGGACTAGCTCTGGGAAGACTCATCTAGTTTGAAAAAGGACTAGCTCTGAAGTAGATGCCACATATAGTTTGAAAAAGGACCAGCTCTGTAATGCCTCNTCTCTTGTCTCTTGTGATGTGCTCATGTTTTATTGCTGTACTTGTTATTCTCTCAGTGAAAAGATCCTAAGATCATAATGCTAGATTAATTGTTGAAAAACTAACACAAACCTCTCATGCCACAGCCTAATAACCTCGTTNNNGCTCTGAAGATGCCTCATCTAGTTTGAAAAAGGACTAGCTCTAGGAAGACTCATCTAGTTTGAAAAAGGACTAGCTCTGTGTAGATGCCTCATCTAGTTTGAAAGAGGACTAGCTCTGAGATGATACATCCAGTATGAAAAAGGACTATCTCTGTAGAACTTCCTATGATGAGAAGAATCATGAGATAACACCAGTGTTGATCTAGATCGAGTGATGATCCTGATCCAGTAATGATGATCCAGCAGCAGTGATCCAAATCGAGAGATGATCCAGATCCAGTGATNAGGCTTTTGCATGATGATTTGCAAGGCCTTTTGCAATGAGTTTCTCAGATGCAATTTCTGTTATCTCAACATCATTTGGGCTGAAAGAGACTCTCTTAGGCATTCATATATGTGTCATCTGATAGACACTAAGGAGATTTGCTGCTAGATATGGTACATACAAAACATTAGAAAAAAAACCATTTTCTAGATCTACAATACCTTGTCCTTTA
>LPNX010668406.1:387654-430867 GCA_001517045.1 Pseudotsuga menziesii | reverse complement strand
TCATGCTGTGGTTCCCGATCTTGGTGATCTCTCCTCCGAAAGCTCTCCGGAAGATTGATGTGATTCCTCTCAAGGAGAGAGGTTGCTTCATTAAGATTTTTCTTCATGCAGGCATGTTCAGGGTGAAAACCCTTCCCACAGTAAGAACACCTGACTTTTTCTTTCCCGTTGTGCACTTTTCCTTTGTTCTTCCTTGAGCCGGAAGATTCATCATGCTGCTGATTTTCAACTCTAGGCTTGGGAGCTTCAAATTTAGTTTTCTGATTTTTCTGTTGCTTTCCTTTACCCTTCACATTTTTGGGCCCTGATACATGGAGGGCTTGATCACGGGAAGATCGGATGATCCCCATCTGGACAAGCCTGTCATGTTCATTATTTAGGGACTCAATGAAGGCATTGATAGTAGGCATCTTCCATCTGGGGATTGTGAGCTTCCCCACACGAAATGTAGAAAAAAAAACTGAATAATCAGCCTCGAGTTTGGAGAGGATGGCTAGGATGAGATGATCATCCTCCTTCTCCACTTTGCATTGCTTCAAGAGGAAAACAATATGCTTGAACTTCGTAAAGAAATCATTCGGAGTCTTGAAATTGGAAGGTTGGAGAGACATGAGTTCATTTTCGAGTTGGTAAACTCTCAAGTCATCATGCTTTCCATATAGAGATTCCAATTTGTCCCATATTTCTTTTGGTGTCTTTAGATCCGTAAGATGGAAGAGAAGGTCTTCTGAAATAGAGAGGCACAAGAAACCGAAGGCTTCATCCTTCTTGTTCAAGAATATTGATTTTTCTATGGCGGATCTAGGCTCAACTTCAGTGTCCATGGCGACTCTATGGAGTCCTTTGGAGCGCAACTGAAGCTCCATTTTGTTTTTCCATGTGTGGAAATTGTATGGAGTCAAGAGAGGTATTGAGGAGGCCATCTGGATATGCTGTAGCGAATGCTTCACCTGTAGAAACCTGAAAATCAAAATAGAAAGGGAAAAATAAGGTCAGACAGCCTGCACATTCTAAGCTTTCATCACACCCAGCATAGTCAATCAAGCAAGCTTGATCAACAAGTTCTTTACTTGGGATATTGAGTGGTAAGCCTTGGCTTCTGGTGCAGTGCTGGAATTTTGAGCTATTGCTCACTTTCCATGGAGAAATCTGTCAAAAATATTGTTTTTGAGAGATTGATCTTCGTCCCACCGTATGCTCTGATACCATATTAATTCTTGCATGTGATCTAGGAACTAGGAATCAAAATCATCAAAGAATAATTAACAAATACTCATGAATTAGTAATAATTGGAACCAGAATTGGTTTCCTCTCTGTATATTTAATAAACAATGAAGGGTTACAATTCCAATGCTAAGCAATAGCTTAACTCCATGAAGAATTTGAATACCTAAGGAGACAATTCAAATTCAGTGAGTGAGTCTGGCTTAACTGACTCTCAACCATTCAATCACACTCAGTTAACCACTTGACCAAAACCCTAATTGACTCACCAAACCCTAACTGAAGTCAGAGTGCAATAAATGACTTAATCTCAACTAAAGGAGATCAAAAACATGTCATAGCAAGCCAACCATCAAGTGCTAGTGCTCCATGACTTCAATGAACCCCGATGAGGTTAACTAAAGCTGAACTGACCATCAGAAGTTGGTGGAGGCGCCTTGTTGACTCCAGATCATTAAATAATAATAAATAATCATTATATAATATATTTAATGACTGGAGGTGCCTTAACTGACTATAACTGACTGGTTGATCTGATTGTAACCACCAGTTAGCAATTAGGTGCATTAATGTCACACAAATCACCCCCGGAGTGCTCCAGTTAGCCTCCTTGACTATAGGAGAAGGCTAAGTTAGCCTCCTTGACTGTAGGTAGGCGTGGGTGTGACTGGATGATGGCAATTAATGCTCCACTGATGTCAATTAAACTTAGGATAGTGGTTTAACTAGGACAATTTGACCAAAAGAGTGTGTATGATGGTAAATGTCTCCAATAGGGAGATCATCTTATTGTTTTGGGGTTTTAATTTTGGTGCTGATTCTATCTCTAAGGAAGTTGTGGGGTTTTCTCCATTTATGGTTTCCCCAAGGAAAAACACTCTGTTCATTGTCTCTTGTCACTTTGATTGTTGTACTTGTTATTCTCTCAGTTAAAGATCCTAACATAATGCTAGCTTGAATGATAAAATATAACAAGAGAGTCATAAGGATATTGAAGCATCAACTTTGAATGAAGGTTGTAATCATCTCTAAGAAGGTGCGCCATGGAAAAGGATTCTCCATATTCATATGAACTTGAAGGAACTATACTAGTCACGATGGAGGAATACATGGGAAAAAGAGTGTGAAGAAATGAGATATCTTCACTTGACATCTAAACCTCTCCATATTTCAAACCAATACTCTCATGTGAATAAAACCCATCTTCTAGAGAAGGCTCGCTATGAACATCAACTAGAAATACATCTTCACCATTCGTAACAAAAGACATAGAGGAGAAGGGCATAGAATGGATAGATAACTCTTTAGCAGTAGTGATAGAAGCAACTCGTATGCTATATTCATGAAAAATAGCTTCTTAACAAGGAGAGGAAGCCACGGAGGAAGAAACTTTAGTTGGATCATTTGTTGAATCTCTGGCTACTTCGTCTTCTTCATTTCGATCAACTTCTAGAGAAATACATGAGATCGAGATCATAGGAGGGAGAAAACATAAGGAGGTGCCCATTTTCTTGCTCTCCATATAGCTCACATCTTCTTGTTGCATGCCAAGAGATTCATATATATTTCTCCAAAGCTCGAATCGGTACTCAGTAGAATTAAGGATATAGCGCATGGTAGGAGGTATAGCGAGGAACATAGTTCCATAGGCTCTATCATTGCCATTTAGCCAATCACACTTCTCTTGACAAGACTCTTGATCTCTCACAGAACCAATGGATACATCATAAAGACATTTCCTCTTGATATATACACACATATTTGAATTCCATTCAGAATAGTTGAATGGGGAAAGGAGAGGAAGTGCTTGCAAATCCATGAAGATGTTGTAAGAACCTACAATAAAAAACACTCAGATAAACTAGAAATATGCCCTAAACAACAACTCAAACCTCACAATATTTGTTTACAGCTCCAACTAGCTCTACTACCATGTGAGAATTGCTTCTGAAGTAGATCTAGGAGCCAGAACAATATTCACCATCAAATTTTTTGAAAAAATATGCAAGAGAACAACAAAGAAACTGGAATAGCGCATGTGGAAGGTGCTAATATCTAACCATTATATTACAACACACCTTGTATATGTTATGGTACATATTTATAATACATTAGACAAAATTCATGAGTATCTGGAAGATAATTGGGAATGTACAAGTGTCATGATGAGATTTGACTTCAATCCCCCCTAGGTGGACCAATCGAGCCCCAACTCATCCTAAACAGTCATGAACCAAGGTGTGAACATTTGTGAATTTTGATGGGTCATTAATGAGTCCTAGAAAATCCTGGCTTAGAATATAGAGGTGAGTGGGAGGTTCAATGTGGCAATAAATGCTCCTAGGAGAACCAAAATAGGAAAAATACACCACTACTGCCCCTAGTCAAATCCAGATCCCCCAAATCAAGGAGGTAGCACTCCAAGGAATGAATGAGGGAGCACATGTGCTAAGTTGACTAGACTAGAGTGTTGGAGTGTGTGTGAAATTTCTGAAAATAACTAGTTCACCTCCTAGACAACTTCCCTAAGTCTAAACCATAGGATATCATTGCATGAAAGCAAATGAAATTATCCTAAGGTAAGAACTATGGTACTAAGGATGTATTACTACTCCAACAGTGAACATATGAAGATTCTATTTGCAAATTTTAAGCAATCATTTCTATTCAGTATCGATAAATTTTGAATGATGCAGAGTCAACAGAGTCGAAGCAGGTATGTCGGCAAGTATAGTCTTTAGTTCTCCTTACCATGATATCTATTATTTATATCTTCACTTAAAACTTGGAGTTATGAATTTAATGGATGATGGTTTCAAATTTTTAAATATTTGTTATACTGATATGATTATTAGAAAGCTCAAGAAAGTGTTTGCACGTCCAAAAGAATGGTTTAACAAATGCAAGGATATATTACAGTTGGCCCTCAAAGATTTTATAGAAAATCTCCAAGGTTCATATTTGCAAGTGATTTCCCAAGTTTGGAATCAGATAGTCAATTCCTTGAAGATGAATTTCATACAATATATATATGATGGTGATAGTGTATACATGAGCCCAATATAGGTGTGGATAGATAAGACTTTCAAAAGTAACCATCCTCCATGGCATAAATTTGAAGGTTTATAGGTTCCTAGGTTTGTCCATCATTTTAGTTCCGTTCCAAAGAAGATAATGGTATATACTCAACTCATCCTTGATGTAGTTTTGTCTTCGATTGTTTTCAAAGACAAAGGAAGAAAATTTGGCAGTATACTTAGGTGGCTACATTAGTGGTATGATTTCACTTGACCCTTCTATGTTATCATAATTAGGGTAGGTAGGTATAGTTTCATCTAAGATCAAAATTTACCGTTACCTATGTAGTGCAGTTGTCGTTCTTCATTTTGGTTTTACTGCATTTCATTTTGATCAAGGATGGATAGATGTGTTTGCCTCAGTATGCATTTGACGTCGCTTTTGTTAGATGTGTGTGTAGATCTACAAGAACCCAAGAGATTCTAGGGGTTCTCATACACTCCTGAAAAGAGTGCATGTGCCGCAATTGGAGACAATTGTTATGCCTCAAAGTGCCTACAGTGTTCTTAGTAAGGTCTACTAGAGCAAGGGTTTAAAAATTTTGATGTAAAATCCTAGTTTAAGTGTAGGGTGTTGACTTGGGGCTACTTACCCCTAATAATATTATGGGTAGTATACTTGATTTCAACCTCTAGGAGATGATCTACCTATAGGGATTGGTACCCTTGGGGGTAATCACTTGGATGCATGACCACACTAATTTATTTTCCATGTAAAAGGTGATAGCACTTTGTAAAGGGATTTGTATCCTATTTAGCACACTTTATTTTCTCACTTGGACCTATTTTATCCCTTATCTGGGATGTGTTGCTCGCAAATTGTACTTCCTTATTGAATAAGACTACAAATATAATGAAAAAGGACGTTAAGGGAACACATTTGTAGGTATTAGTTGGGGCATGACGTCATATTTAGGCACACCTAACACTTGGTGTATCCTAATTGCACTTTATTTACTACTTTTATGTCATTTAGAGATTTATATTGTTATTATGAGTGGTTTAGCCCCCAAAGTTGTGGGTGAGCAACCTAAATGATATATTTTTTGCATTATCTTGTAGAGCGATAACCTAAAATTAGGTGGGGCTAGTCTTATATAAATAGTTCCTCCCTTTCATTGTAAGAACAAAAACAAGATATGGGTTTATTATGACATATTTTTTATTTTTGTTGGTTTATTGGAGCTCTTGATGATATGTGCACATCTCTTTGGATGATCTTTCTTTCTTGAAGGTTGATTTGATGAAGTTCTAGAGTTTCTTTTGCATATGCTATGCATTGATGCTAAATAATGGTTTTGATAACTCAAGCACAAAGGTGACCTAAGGCATTATATTCCTAGCCTTTGTTAAATGGTGATAAGTTATACTTCTAACCTAGTTTCTTTATTTTACGGCGCATTATCATAAAGTGTTAGAGTTTCTTGCTCATATTTTGTTAACCTTGCATGAGGAGACATTTCTTTCATAGGAGCTCTCCATTGTTATTGGGAATTGAACTTCTTTTCTTGCCCTAATTAGGATTTTCTACCTAACTCTTGTGGTTGCTAGTTGATTCTCTAATTGCAATAATTGAGAGGAATGTTGGTATTGATCTCTCAATGCCTTAGGAATTAAGACAAGAATCGTATGCCCTATCTTTTCAAAACAAAACCGTCTCTTTTATCAATTTACATGTGTTTTATTTCACATGCATTTTTATATATTGAAAAACCCTAAAAATATAATATTGCCAGGAAAACCCTAAAAATCTAGATAATTTCAAAACACACAAAAATATTTGCAATTTGATCAATCTGGTACACCCATCAAATTCACCCTAGTAGATTTATACACATGCCTCTGAGGGTGTCCCTCTTTGACTTGGTGCATTAGGAAACATGAAATTGCTTAAATTAGATTTTCTAGAGGGTTTTTGTAATCCTAACTAGATCAACAAGTGCACTCTAAGGCACTTGATCATATCCCCTTCAAAGGGCACTTTTCTGAGACAATGCCTTGGGAAGTGTGAAACCCTACCTTGGGATTTGTGAAGTGCATTGAAGTAATTATATTTATTGATATTGATTGGTATGTTGATTTAACTCCTTTTGTATGATTTATGTGTCTTTATAATTCATTGTTGACTCCATATAAGGAATTGATCTTATCCATAAGGCTTGTAGAAGGGTATTTCCATGTGTGTTGGTGCTTGTAGATGTTCTTCTTCTATTAGGGAATCTCTGCTAGGTTCAATAGTTACCTGAAGAATTTGAGTTAAGTTGTGATGACATTGGATCTAGCCCTTGTCGTAAGCTTACCATCACTAGCAGAGTGCATACTTAGTCTTCTTTAAAAGGACTGCTAGTTTGAGCGGTAGCACACCTCATACAAAATCTAAATGCAACAAATCTTGGTTAATGCTAAATATTGATATTCATTGATAGATATCTTAGTAAGCTTCCACTCTTCCCGGATTCTTTGATTTCATGCTCTCTTAAAGCACACCCTCTAAAAACCCAAGAAAATTCAAGGTGTAGTCAACCAACCAAAATTAGACTTACATCAAATAAAGCCTTTAAACATTGTCAATGGAGTGAATACAATATTGTATATTTGTGGAAAAGCTAGGGCATGCCATGTAGCATAGAAAGATAGGAAAAATGATAAATAAAACACATACAAATGGAAAAGCAAAAAATTAATTTACCATATATTTTCACCTCCCAACATTCTCAAAAAACATGGGGCTCTCTTTATGTAACATAGTAAACTTTGCAAAAATTATAAACCTAACAAAAAAACCTAGCAAACTTGAAAAACTTATAAATGCAACAAAAAACTAAAAAAACCAAGAGAGATAAATTACCATATATTATCATGTCCTATCCATTCCTAGGATAACTAGGGCACATTGGACATAGAAAACTGGTAAAATGGGAAATATAACATAGAAAACAAAAAACTAGCAAATCCAAGAGAAAATATAATTCTCCAACGAGCAACTCCAAAGAAAAACTAATGCATTCTTGAGGCATGGACACAAACATGGAAAATAATACATCCATGCAACCATAATCACTACATTGGTGAATTAAACATGTATAAGTTAGTAGTGAATATTGTTTTTACTTTGGTGTTAAGAAAGGTTAAAATATAAAAGTTCACCCATTCAATGTTTGAACTTGAGCAAGTCCCACTAACAAATTTTTTCCCTTCAAATTTGCAATGATGATTCAAACTCTTAAGTTGTGCTGAGATTTCTTTTCAGATGCAATATATCAAGAAATGTGAATTTTGGGAGCTAGGTACAAGTCATTAGTTGAAACATCACCTTTTGTATCATGCATGGGAGAGATAATTATGGTGAATATTGGGAGCTAGGTACAAGTCATTGATTGAAACATCACCTTGTGTATCATGCATGGGAGATATAGTGATGGAAATCCATGTGATTACATTTTCTTTCGCATATAGAAGGATGTTCATGTATTTCAAAGAGTGTTCCATTGTTGAATTCACATATTTGGCGGCATTTTTGCATGTGGCAACATCTCTTTGGGGTGCTTTGCAACATATTTTATGCATATTGCTCAATGGTGTCAAAGGATGTTCATGTATTTCAAACAGTGTTCCATTGTTGAATTCACATAGTTGGAGGCAAAATTGCACAAGGAAAAATCTCTTTTGGGGTGCTTTGCTACATACTTTATGTAGAAATATTTACATATTTGGAGGCATGAGTCATATTTATATGGAATTTAGCACACTTGAAAGAAAAGGGAGAAGATTATAGAAGGAAGCTTGCATTAAGACATCAACACATGGCACATGAGCACTAGTTCCAAGGTCAAAAAAAAATTATGTAGAGCACCCTACTTTGTGTATTGACAAATGGCATCTATACATGATTCAAAAAAGCTTTTATGTAAAGCACCCTACTTTATGTATTGACAGATGGAATCTATACATGATTCAAGGAAGGAATCATGACATATTTTGAGGAGCACTACACCAAGAGAAGGATTCTCTGAAGTTTAAGTTATATTTTAAGGTTCTAGATACTTGTAAGGATATTTTAATGGAGTCCTAAATCCTAAAACAAGGTCAAATGCACATAATTTGAGTAGCACAGCAAGCTCAAAATTGACAATCATGACAAAACCATCCTAAAAGAATAGCACTCCACAAAGAAGTCTTCTAAGAGTGATCTAGGTCGTTCCCAAGTGCACGCTGGGGACAACAGTCGACTACATGAGTCAAGATCTGTTATGGAAGAAGCATATAAAAAAAGAACCAGCAAAGCAGGAAATAAAAGAAAGTATACGAACAGACAAATGCAAGAATTCGAACCAATTTATTACTTCTCCATGAAATATGGAGGAACTAGAAAATGATATATATTACATTAGTGTACATGCTTATATAAGATGTTGAGATGCTTGGGTGACTACCCATTACGTTCAATTACAAAGAAGTTATAACGATTCAGAAGTTCAACCATCGAGGAAAACTTGTCAAAACAGACCTATCGAGGCGAACCTATCAAGACAGACCTATCGAGGAAGGCAAAGCAGTCGAACTGCTAGAGTTTGTCGAAGCTTGACAACCTGCCAATGGTTGCATTAGAGGAAATTTCAACTCAAAATGGGCCTTTTAACTTTGATTCAAATTCCATGTCATCATGTGTTATACAATTAAATTTCTTTAAATTTGAAATACCGTATAGGTCTTAAAAAAAAATTTAATATAAATTTGGGGATAGGTATCATAAAAAAACTACTTTTTTTGTTTGTATTTTCGACATATCTCCCTATTTTTTTACTCAAATTTCGATTGGGAGAGTTCATTGGATGCAAAACTAAATTCATCATCCAACAAGTACCCACTTGGCATACTTTTGACAAACCCCGCTACACAAAAAACAAGAAATACCTAAAAAAACGTGATGATGAAAAGTATGCTGAGTGGGTATTTCTTGTTTTTGGGGTAGAAAGGTCCATCAAAAGTATGTCGAGAAGGTACTCGTTGGATGTGGAATTTAATTCCGCATCCAATGAGCTCTCCCAGTCTAAATTTGAGTAAAAACACGGGGATATATGTCAAAAATATAGACAAAAAAGTAGTTTTTTTCATTTCTTCCTCCAAAATTAATAAATATTATTTTATTATTTTAACTATTATTTTATTAATTCTTTTTATGAGGCCCATTTTGAGTTGAAATTTCCTCTAATGGTTGGATCATTCCTCCTTCCTTAAGAAACAGCTGTATGCATTGTGTATTTGTTCAAGTGAGGAAACTTGTTGGCTACTTCATTAGTAGAGTACCATTTTCCTTGCACGGGGAGCTGTCTAGCTTTAGCCACTTGAAACAAGGGAGTGGATTTCAACGTTGCATGGCGTATGTGTCGTCCCACAATGGTGTCACAAAGAAGAGGTTCTTGAACATCTAGATTGATGTCTTCGGGTTCTGCTATCTGGAAGTTGTTATGTTCCAACAATGGTGCATGGTATGTTCTAAGTAGATCTACATTGAAAATTGGATGTAAGCCAAGGCATGTAGAAATGTCAAGCTGAAAAGTGTTTTCTCCAATCTGTTTAAGGATATTGTATGTACCATATCGAAAAGGTTTCATCTTTCTGTATGGACCAGTGAAGCGCTCCTTTTTTAGATGTAACTAGACTTGATCCCCAATTTGTAATGAATGAGGAATATGATGCTTGTCGTGTCAGGCCATAGCTTTTACATTTGCTCATTACAACATTTCATGTGCTTGCTTTTGGATGTTTTAGATTTGATCTCTGAACTTCAATGCTTTCTCCACTTCTCATACTTTGAAGATGGTGTCATTCGACTGTGTCGAGGAACTGATTTAGTCGATATGCATCGAGGGTTGAAATCCATAACAGATATCAAATAGACTATTTCCCGTAGAGCTATGTTGAGCACGATTGTAGCTAGGTTGTGTGTATGGAAGGTTGTCATCCCATGTTCGACGATGCTTGTGGTTGTACATGCGAAGCAATTGTAGGACTAAGCAATTTACAACTTCTGTCTGTCCATTTGTCTATGGATGGAAGGCTGTTGACAAAGAAAGCCTCGTGTCGAGTTGTTTATAGAGAGTGAATGTCTCATGTTGAGTTGTTTCCAGAGAGTTTTCCAAAAGGTGCTGACAAATCTATCATCTCTATCGAAAATAATGGTCGTCGGGAGGCCATAATGTCTCCACACATGTTCAAAGAAGAGTTGAGCAGTCTGTTGTGATGCCGTAGTCTTCTTACATGGTATGAGTATAGACATATTGAAAAATATGTCAACTACTACTAGTATCGCGTCATGCTGATGTTTGGTAGTAGGATATCCCCTCAAATAGTCCATAGAAATAGATTGCCATGGTTGCCTAGGAGCTGGAAGGGGCATGTACAGTCCTTGTCATTGATTCGGCGGTTTAGCAATGGCACAAAACACACACAATCGAATATACTTATGGACATCAAATTTAAGTGAATTCCAGTAAAAATACTTTTGGAGAATAACAAGTGTTTTTGCGACTCCAAAATGTCCTGCAATGTTGATGTAGTGCGTGTCCCAAATGCGCTTATGTCGGTGCTCATCAGACGGTACACAAAGTTGTCCAAGCTTGTATAGCAAGGTGTCCTTTAGGAAGTAGTCAATAGTAGACAACGTTTCAATCTGAAGTTGTCGATAAAATGCAAAGAAGTCACAGTCTTCCAAAAACAATTATGGCGAGGTAGTGGTGTCATAACCCTACATACTCATCACTGTAGACAGTAGAGTAAAGGGTGCTCTGCTGAGACAATCGACTGCAGCATTTCCTTTTCCTTTCTGATACTTAATTACCAACTAAAATTGTCGCAGGTAATTAATCCACATGAGTTTTCGACTTGTGTGTAATTTCGACTGGGACGAAGTGAACTGCAAAGGTTTATGGTCAGTGAGGATTGTCATTTCCTTGTCAAGAATGTAGTGTCTCCATTGCTTTAGAGCTTGCACAATGGCATATAGTTCTTTTTCATACGTCAAGTACCTTCTAACACTGTCATTGAAAGTCTTGGAATGAAATGCGACAGGGTGACCTGACTGAGTGATCACTACGCTGAGGGCATAGTCTGATACATCTGTCTCAATCTCAAATGGCTAATGCAAATCAGGTAACACAAGTACTAGTGCAATACAAAGCTTGTTTTTTATTTGTTCAAAAGCTTGTTGTTGTGTCGGTGTCCATTTGAAGACATTTTTCCCATTTCCTTTCATCAACCAATTCAAAGGCCATGTGATGTGACTAAAGCCAAGTATGAATCGTCGATAAAGATTCTCCAACCCAAGAGAACTTCTTAGTTCATGAATGTTTTGAGGAATGTGTCAATCTTTGAGGACCTATACTTTTTCTGGGTCGACATGAATGCCTACAGAGTCAATTACATACCCCAAGTATTTGATGTTGGTCATCACAAATGAGCATTTGTCCATGTTTAGATATAGTCGATGTTGCTAGAGAGTGTTGAAGTTGTTTGACATGTTCTTCCCATCATCAACTGAAAATCAAGATATCGTCGAGATAGACAATGACACATTTACCGATGAAATCTCGTAGAAGGTCATCCATATATCTCATGAAGGTGCAGGTGCATTGGTTAAGCCAAAAGGTATGACTAACCATTCAAACAATCCTTCCTTGGTTTTGAAAGTCATTTTCCATACATCGGTGCACTCGAATTGGAATCTGGTGGCATCCCAACTTTAGGTCGAGTTTCGTAAAGAAATTAGCACCTTTAAGATTGTCGATGAGTCCATCAATCCGTGGAAGAGGGTATATGTTCTTCATTGAAATTTTGTTGAGAGCCCGATAGTCTATGCACATGCATGAAGTCCCGTCTTTCTTTGGAACTAACACGACTGGACTTCCACAAGGAGAGGAGTTGGGAAGATATGACCCTTATTGATCAAATTCTGGATTTTCATGTGAATCTCTTCATTTTCGAGAATGGATGTTCTATAAATAGATGTGTTAGGTAATGAAGAACCAAGAACAAGTTCAATGGAGTGTTTTACCTGACAATGTAGAGGTGCTCCATCTAGTGCTTGAAATATGTTCCAGTATTCCTCGAGAATGTTGTCGATCTCTTGTTGTTGTCAAGAGTTGCACTGGTCGGTGAGTCGACTCGTTGCTACAGTCTTTCTAGAATGTTGAGGCTTTATCATGATTAATGTGAACTTTTGAGCATGATTGATAAGCTTCTTTGTTTGTTTGGTAGATATCATAGGAGCTGTTGATGTCGATTGCCACACAGTGCAGAGGTACTCTATCTGGTGCTTGAAATATGTTCTGGTATTCCTCAAGAATGTTGTCGATCAGTTGTTGTTGGGAGCTACGCTGGTTGGTGAGTCGACTCGTTGCTGCAGTCTTCCTGGAATGTTGAGGCTTTATCATGATTAATGCAAACTTTTGAGCATGATTAATAAGCTTCTTTGTTTATTTGACAGTTATCATAGAAACCATTGATGTGGGTTGTCGCTCTGGTATGCCATAGCATTGATTCCATATTTTGAAAATCACCTTCTGAGGTCGTGACTAATATGTACCGTGTCAATCCCATAGGTAGGGTTTACCGAACAGGGCATTCGTCATGGCCCCGTTTTTGGCAACACCTTCACCACACCCAACAGATACCTTGGGCGCCCAAGTGGGCACGTTGGATCCAGTTGGGAGGATTGGAAAATGGAAATTTGGCTAAGTGACAGGATGGCGTGGGGCATGCAGACCAAGTAGGGTTGCACACCCACAAGTGAAGCCTACGTTTGGCAAGCGCGACACCTTTGGTACATTCGTAGGTTGGCAGCACACTTGGACCGAAGTGTATGTTGAAAGAAGACACCTTGAAGGAGCATGGGGGAACGAAACCCGGTGATCTGGCATGATGCATGGATAGATAGATCGACAAACCAAGAATCCATAGAAGGTGGGCATGATACCACATTGCACAGGAATTCAAAGCATACTGAGGGGGAAATTCAATTAGGAGCGTTGAACACCCAACCAAAGAAGCCACCAAGTAAGCGCACAGATGAGAAGAAGTCAACCAAGACAAAGAATGTGTGTGTGGACCCCGAGCAAGTGGTTCGCTTAGCGAGGGGGTACGCCCACCTTTTGAGGAGACTCTTACTCAAGAGGTGCCTATATATTGGCAAAGGCCTCTTGTCAATTAAATCATTCAACAAGTTAGAAGATCCAAGTTTGGAGAAGCAAACAAAGGAGCAAAACCATAACAGTCAAAGAAGTCACAACATGAAGCAAGGAGGAGAAAGTCACTGCTAAGCGTTCTTAGTCTTTTATGTTTTATTGTGATTTTCACTATTGTGTGTGCTGAGCTATGGTGAATGTCAGCATTGCGTTTTGTTACATATTCTGTATTGGTACGTTGTAGCCTTCGCGGTGCGTACCGGGAGTATTAGCTTTGTTGACAACACTCCCATCATTTTAATACAAGCTTTCAGGGCTCTGCGTTGAGTCAACCCCACCTTTATATCTATTGTGCATTTTTCTTCTATGTTGGATTAAGTAAACGTGTTGATAGATTGACTTGAATAATTTCTAAGTGTGAAATATTCTAAGTGTTTAAAGAAAATCACTTCCGCATAATCGGTTAAAGCATAGTCTACTGGAATGCGCTCAGGATGGCCACCCCCATGAGTTGCGCCAGGCAGTGCTACACGTTGCCACAAATCCTAGAGAAAGGTGGTGCGTGTTGTGGCCGTGACAGGTGGTATCAGAGCAGTTTTCGCTCTAAGTGCAACATTGGTGCCGGTAATGTTGACAGGTGGTTTTGGTGGAGGGCTTGTGTAGCCAAAGTGAAGCTGCAGTTCAGCAAAGTCACTTATGCTAAAAATCTAAGTGTTGGACCAGTTGAAGGTCATCGAAGAGGTGTCACGTGGAGGTGTCACACTTAGGAGTTAGACGCTCCGCAAGTTCGGATGCTCCATTGGACTAGCGCTCCATAGACATAGTGTGCTGCAGACGAAGGGAGCTCCGCAGGAGGTGAGTGTCTACAGAAAGAAGTGCCGTAGGGTGGGCGTTCCGCATCGAACGTGTCACAGGAGCAAGCGCTCCACAGACGCGCTCCGCAGCCAGGGCGCTTTGCAGACGGACGTGCGTTGTAGCTCTAGCGCACTGTAGACAGATGCACCACAAGGCAGGCGCTCCGTAGGAAGAGTGCTCCCACAAGGACAGCGCGCACGGAAGATGCATGCTCCGCAGGGAAGATCCACGCACTCAGAAATGCAGGCACTCAGGTGACTACAACAACACGTATAGGTGCTCTCTGGCCGAAAAGTGAAATGCGCCAATTTTGAAGGTGCACTCAGGAAAACGGAAACGTGTCAAGACAGAGGGCGTTCCGCAGGTGAAGACAATATGTGCTAAGGCAAAAGTGTGCTAAGTCAAAAAAGTCGAAGTGTGCCAATTTTGAAGGTGCACTCAGGAGAACGGAACTGCACAAGATAGAAGTGCATTCCGCAGACGAAGACGTGTGCTTTAGATGCAGCGTGCACTTCGAAAGAAGGTGCATTTGGCAAACACACATTTCAGCAAACCAGTTAAGTGCGCCAAGTGAAGGTGCTTCGGTTGAAGAAGGTGCATGCAGAGCAAGGGTGCGTTTCACAGGAAGAAACTCATGATGACAGCGTGCAGTACATAAGAAGGCATGGGTGGCAGACACACGTTTCTGTAGGGTTGTCAGGGAACTTGGCCGATTTTTTGGTTAAGTGTTCCACCTTTGTGAAGGAGCCGTTGGGAGTGCTTCACACTCGCAACAAGGTCGCTTTGCTGCTTGTGAGAGTGCTAATGGCAAGCGGTAAGGAAAATTAGCAGTTGGAGAAAACATTCGTTCAAGTTGGACGCGTTTTGGCAAGGAGGCATTGACGGCGTGCACTCCATAGGAGCGCTAAGAAACGAGCATCTCCGCAGAACAATGCACTCAAGAGTAGTGGCCTTATGAAGGTGTGCGTCCACAGAAGGGTGTTCGTAGAGGTGCGCTCACAGCAACGCGGAACGAAGGTGCATCAAGCAGTTTGGCTTGGTGCAGTTAGTTGAGAAGAGTGTTTTGGCAAAGCACTTTAGCAAGGGGACGGTTGTGTGCACTTAAGTAAAAGTGCGTCCACAGAGAAGTGTGCTTGGACGGGTTTTTCTTCAAGTGTGGTAGTTTTGAAGTGCGATGTTAGAAGTGTGCTTTCACCCATCAAAAGGTTCATTCGGTGAAGTGTGGGCAAACTGAGGTAGCACCAAGCAGAGGTGTGCTCAGGTGTGTTTTAGTAGAATAACAAGTTGGTTAAGTGTCGGTTCGCTTAGAGAGTGCTAAGTGTGCCAAGGAGAAACGAAGTTTGCTAGGATGTTGGCGGTTGAGTGAGCTCGAAAAGCTCAAGTGTGGTGCAAGTTGCGGCATCGCATAGACTTTGCGGCAGCAAGGTAGAAAACCGAGATGGCTGGAACGAGTTTGGTAGAGGCGTTGATAGAAATGTCCAAGTGTTTGCGGCAAATTGACGCTTTGTTGCAGATGATGTTCCAGGAGCCGGATGAAGACGAAATAATGTGTGTTGCGATGGAAAATTGAGACTTCATTCATGGTTTGGCAAGACAAGTAGTTGCGGTGGCACCTTGTGACAAGACAGGAAGGTTGCCAAGCATGATCGCAACGAAGGTTTGGGACGGATACTTGGTGCAGACAGTTCATAAGTTGACTATGACGAAGAGTTTGGTGAGTTGGGTTGGGAAGACAACCTAGGCCGAGGTTTTTGGAGAAGGCACTCTTCAGCAGCGAACTCAACAGCATGATGACCAAGGCTGGCTTAGTCTTGGAAATGGGAAAAACAGTGAAGGTGATGCTCAATGGTGGTTTTTGTTGATGCAAAGTCTGGTCAAGATGGTAGAAGTAGCAATGGATTGCAGCAGACATGCATCCAAGGGAGCTACAAGCTAACATGACAGTGTGACTTTGACAGAACAACGAAAATCAACAGTGTTTGAAGTCATGGAGTTGGTGATGGCTCTATGCAAGACTATGGCGAGTCCTCAAGGAAATGAGGTGCAACAGAGAATGGAAGTTGGAATAGCAAGCTTGCGGATCCAAGAAACGGATGACAACAAGACTTGGTGACTCTTTGATGAGGAGTTGCATAGATAGGTTTCATGGGAAGCCTTAACAGTTTTCAAGAAGGCATTGAAGCTTTCTCTTGGCATGTTGACATGTGATGTATGGTAGCATCACTTTGGTTTTGACCCAAGTGGATGAGGAGATGACTGTGTTTGCTCGTCGCCCATGAAGAAGGCAGTGAGGCCAAAGGCACCTTGCAAAGGTGGCCTTAGACAATTTGCAGTCAAACGATGCAGATAGATTCAGCCAAGGGTACTTCAACAAATTGTCTAAGTAAATGGATAGTTCAGACGTGGTTTTTACCATGCGGTCTACAGGTTGTGGAGTACACCGAAATGTAGAGGGAAAGGCAGTTCAGAGATTACAAAGTTCGTTCCTTTGAGTTGGATGGAAAGTTGGATTAGGCCCCCAACTAGTCTAGCTTTATGGGCATGCAGCGAATGGAGGCATTGATGGACTGGAAAAGTACTGATGGTTATGGGTGGAAAGCGCAAGATCTAATGTATGAGAGACTTAGACACTCTCAGTTGCGACAGACGGTTCCAGATCGGTTCGATCAAGCGGCAATGGTTGCAGCAAGTTCCTAGTTACTTGGGAACGTTGTCGGGATGACAACAATTTTGAGTGGGGGAGGCTGTCACAGCCCCATTTTTTGTGACACCTTCACCATGCCTAAAAGATGCCTTGGGCGCCTGAGTGGGCACGTTGGATCCAGTCAAGAGGCTTGGGAAATGGAAATTCGGTTAAGTGACGGGATGGTGTGGGGCGTGCAGACCAAGTAGGGGTGCGCAACCACAACTAAGGCCCGCGTTTGGAAAGTGCAACACCTTTGGCACATTCGCCAGTTGGAAACACACTTGGACTGAAGAGTATGTTGGAAGAAGAAACCTTGAGGGAGCATGGGGGAACAACACCTAGTAATGCGACTTGATGCACAGACAGACGGATCGACAAACCAAGAGTCCATAAAAGGTGGGCATGATACCATGTTGTGAAGGACTTCAAGGCATGCTTAGGGGGACGTTCGGTTAGGAGCGCCCAACGCCCAGCCAAAGAAGCCACCAAGTAGGTGCGCAGATGAGGGGAAGTCAACCAAGAGAAAGAGTGTGCGTGTGGACCCTGAGCAAGTGGTTCACTTAGCGAGGGGGCGCACCCACCTTTTGAGGAGACTCCTACTCAAGAGGCGCATATATATTGGCAAAGGCAATTGTCAATTAAGTCATTCAACAAGTTAGAAGATTCAAGTTTGGAGAAGCAAACGATGGAGCAAAACCATAATAGTCAAAGAAGTCGTAGCATGAAGCAAGGAGGAGAAAGTCGTTGCTAAGCGTTCTTAGTCTTTTCTGTTTTACTATGATTTTCACTGTTGTGTGTGCTAAGCTGCGGTGAATGCCAGCACTGTGTTTTGTTATATCTTTTGTATTGGTACGTTGTAGCCTTGGTGGTGCGTACTGGGAGTTTTAATTGCGTTGACAACACTCCCATCATTTTAATACAAGCTTTCAGGGGCTCTACGTTGAGGCAACCCCACCTTTATATATGTTCTGCATTTTTCTTCTATGTTGATTTAAGTAAACGTGTTGAAAGATTAACTTGAATAATTTCTAAGTGTGAAATATTCTAAGTGTTAAAAGCAAAGCGCTTCCACATAATCGGTTAAGGCGTAGTCTACTAGAATGCGCTCAGGCTGGCCACGCCCCTGAGTTGCGCCAAGAAGTGTCGCACGCTGCAACAGACCCTAGAGAAAGGTGGCACATGTTGTGGCCATGACAGCGTCGGCTACGGAAAGCAGTGTCATGTCACAGAGTACTTCATCTTCAAAAGGCTTAATGAAGTAAGCGAGTTTGCATTGTCGTCTAATCCTTAGTTCCTACCCATCCTTCATCCAACCAATATTGTAAGGCTAAGGATGTGGAGTGGTGACAAGACCTAATTTATTCACAAGATCTTCAGAAATGAAGTTCTTCTGACTACCATTATCCACAATCAGATGTAATGGATTTTTCTGAACCCAAATCCATGTATGGAACAGGCGTTCTCGTTCCTCCTCATCGACGATAGTCGAGGCTATCAGAGTGATCGAGGTTAAAACCAAGAGGGTTGATGCATCTGGAGCAGAATCTACCAGGATTCTGTCCGACAAGTCAGATGTCAACAATTTTGCCAAAAAATTCTTCTAAGCTTTGCATTCTGATGTATCATGCCATGCTAAGCTATGATAATCACACCATTTCCAGATAAGGATTTGTTTGCTGCGATCCCTCTTATCTTTCTGAAAGTTCTTCTTTTGATGATATGGCGTTGGCAGAGTCAGCTGAGAAGGATTCTTGAACTTGTTGGAGTCGAATGATGACTTCTTGTCGGATGTTCGACCTGTTGGCTTGTTTGTGAAACGTGTTTTTCCTTTCTATTTAGCTTCAAGCTTACCGGCGTAGTGAAAGGCATCCGGAAGTGTGCTGACAGTTAGAAACTCCATCGCTTGCTGAATGTACGAGGGTAAACCATTGACATACTTCAGGACAAGCAATTTCTCTTCTTCTTGGATGCCAAGTCTAGCCATGAGTCGATAAAACTCATCAGTGTAACTTAGTACAAACTGGTCTTTCCATTGCCTTAGCTGCTGCCACTTCTTATACTGTTGCTCAAGATACTTGGGCAGGTAGAACTCTTTTCAGACATATTCGACAAATTTTACCCAGGTGTCGATGGGGTCTTCTTTTTCCATCTTTGTCGATATATTCTCCCACCAGCAGTGTACGGAGGTTGACATCTTTAAGGATGCAATGGTGATATTTTCCGCTTCGGAGAGTTCATTCACTACATAGTAAGATTCCAATTGTTGTACCCAATTGTCGACGGATTTCGCGTTAATATCACCTTCAAGGTTTGGTATGTCTAGATTCATTTGCACTTTGAAGGATTGATTTTATCGGAGTGATGTTGCATCGAGGATTCCCCGGAGTTCGAAGTGACTCACATGAAAATCTCACTAAATTGGGCGAACATTTCGGTCTGTTGATGAGCCAACGCTTTTTCTATGAGTTTCTTTGTCTTGTTAGTTGCATGTCTATTGGCTGCTTCTTCGACCATCTTTTCTGAAGTCGAAGGAAGTGTCTGCTTGTGTTGTTGAGTTTGCGAGCGTGTTTGAATAGACATAAGTTAAATAACTTCGATGGAAGTGCTTATGTAACTTAAGCTCTGGACAAAATCTTGCTCTAATACCAATGATCCAGGTCGTGCCCAGGTGCACGCTGGGGACAACAGTCAACTGAATGAGTTGAGCTCTGTTATGGCAGAAGCATATAAAAAAAGAACCAGCAAAGCAGGAAATACACTTAGGTCGACAGAAAATATACGAACAGACAGTGCAAGAATTCAAACCAATTTATTACTTCTTCTCCATGAAAGATGGAGGAACCAAAAAATGTTGTATATTACATTAGTGTACATGTTTATATAGGATGTTGAGAGGTTTTGGTGACTACCTGTTACGTTCAGTTACAAAGAAATTATAATGGTTCAGAAGATCAACCATCGAGGCAAACATGTCGAGGAGAACCTGTCAAGGCGAACTTGTAGAAACTGACCTGTCGAGGCGAACATGTCGAGACAGACTTGTCGAGGCTAGCGAAGTAGTCAAACTGCTAGACTTTGTCAAAGCTTGACAACCTGCCAACTGCTGGTTAGATCAAAGAGTTCCTTTATAATAATAAAAAATTGAGGAAAAAGTGGATCTCAATTTCTCTCAGCATATTTTATTTGAAAGTTGTTAGAAAAGAAATGTTGTAAAAGGTGGAGCACCTCTCATTTGCAAGGAAAACAATTAGGAGGATGACCCCCCATAAGGCCAAGTACATTGTCATTTTGCATATTAAAGGGAGGAACGGCAATTTGGTGAAATTATGTCCTTATTTTGCTGTAAAACGTGTTGATGTATGGGGCCGCCATGTTAAATCAGCTGGTATATCTCTCTTTTCGGGGTTGTTTAAACATTTTGTGTTGTTTTGCAGTTGGAGGCATAGTTTTATGTGAGGTGTTCAGCGCTCTTTGATTTCTTGATGGAACCAAATTAGTTAATGAAGAAAATGCTGCATGTTATTATATTCTCTAAAGGTTTGTTGTTCTCTTTTCCAACGATGGGTGCAAGGTACACTAGTTGATGTTCAATTAGAGGTGAAATGGTATCTATGTGAGTTTTTTACCAAACCTTGTAGTGTCAATGTGGTTAATTTGATTGGAACAGTTTACGTACTACAAAGCTTCTCAGTTCCATTTCATGCTTCTTCATAAAATAATGTTCATGACTCCATTTACCCAAAGAACAAGGCACCAGGTCTTGCTTGGCTTCTCACTTTACATCAAAAATCTATAAATATTGTCATTCTACAAATGATCTGAAATTTTACATCAACTCTACAAGGGCAGATTTGTGCCAGAGGAGTGATGACCTAAAGTGAGGAGGACAATCACCAAGGTGACAATGGGTGATGTCCTCAAGTTGCTCTAGGGTCTATACTTGATGGTTGGATATTTCAGATAGAAATTTCTCAAATTTCAGGATTTGTAAATGTTGATCAGACTCTCCTCTGAGCCTTGCATAGGAAAGAAAATAGAAGTTGTCTTTAAAATAAAAAATGGTTCGACTACTCAATCCGATTCAATGTTTCACATAAAAATTTTGCAAGAATATGAACCTCATGGTTCACAGGCTTGGAAGATATATCGTTCAAAACTATAACCAATGAGTCACCAACGTCTCAAACCCAGATTAGTTCTGCGTATAAATACATGAAAACATGAAAGCTGAACAATATGAAGCATGAAGATAAAATTGATCCAATGGAGAACAAGAGGCCATTGAATGCTTCCAGTAAAAGTCCTGACATCACCAACTAAGTTGCATTAAGTCAAGGATTGACCATAAGACCTTCAATGATGGACTAAATAAAATATTGCAGGCATAGACGAACTGAACTCTAGGGATTTTAAGGTCCATTTTTTAATTAATAAATAATACTAGCACTTAGATTACAGATTGATAGCTTGGGGGAAAGACACTCACATTTAAATAGAGGTGAACTTACAGGGCTAAGGCACAAAATGAAATCTGATGAAGGGCCACTGATGTCAATGGACAACAATGTTACAGGATTTAAGCTGAATTAGAGAAGTAGGATGAATGATAAGATGATTTCATTCATGTCCAACAAATGACCATATAAGTAGGTGCATAAGCAGCTCCTATCACCATGCTAATAGCAACAAGAAATATCTAAGAACAAAGCTAACTGACTAACTCAAAGAAAGAAAGAGAGAGACATCAAATAAATACATAAGTGAGAAATCTCATCAAAAACATGTCAACAGGTATTGGAACTAGAATCCCAGCAAGAGATCTCATCATCCAAGTCCTCAATAACCAAGAAGTTTCCAAATGTTAAGATACAAATATAATTCTCAACGGATAACAGTTTCTCAATGGAATGTACAAACAAATAAAATCAAATTCACTAAATATAAAGCTAAAGGTAGAAGATATAGTCTGATCTACGTCATAAAAGGACATTGAGGATGCCTTGATCAAGCAACAACAAATACTGGACAAATCTACCACAAACAACAGTCTGAAAGAAACAACTCTGAACAGTAAATGGAGGCAGGCCTCACACAGAAGTCATTGGTTGGGACTGCACAAGAAACTGGTGAAAGCAATAGTTATGGAGGGTCAAGCGGCTTCAGAAGTTCACCCAAAAAAGTCAAAAGAAAGAGAAACATTTGCCCAAACAATATGTACAAACCCTCTCCTTTTCATATGAGGAAATAAATGCTTATAAAATTTCTACTTACAATGAAATTCCTTCAGCCTTATCAAACAAACTGGGGACTTTGACAATAATGATAAGCTTCATAGTGTTCATCAAATTCCAAACAGCTCTTAATTACAACTATCAGTAAGAAAAATTCTGCTGCTTAGTTGATCAACTTAAACAGACAACGTTAGCTTGGACTAGGCACCCAACTGACAAGATAGGCAACTGATTCACATTTAAACCAGTGGAGTTTGTCAACCTTGCAAATAAGTAAAAGCCACTCTTCTTCTTGAAATGGAACACGATACATCTGTTCCTAAATCTTCAACACCAGAAGGTACATTCTATAGACATTCCTCCACCGGATTCGACTGCTAAATCTGAAGATAAGGAAGCTGAGGCACAAAGTAGCAAATGCAGATCCTATTTGATGAGAACCAACTCAAATATCAATTAGTGAAGAGATTGGCGAACTGTAACTCAAGTGACCAATATTCAAACAGCTTCCTAGCTGCACATAAATTCAGTGCGTACTTTTATCCCAAGCATGTTACACGAGTGTATACATAAGTTAATGTCTAAATGTGCCAGTAAACCTCTCATCAGAAACGAATGAATATTTAAGTGGGAGAAAATTGTAAATGCTTTTATACCTTATGCACAGAAAATGCATAGAAACATACAGATGCCCTATCATTATAATTTACCTGGGGCGCTGCATCCGTTGCTAGCTGCAACACATTAACTGCTAGGCCAAACCCTTTTAGAATGAACAACCGGTGGCCTACGACACACTAAACCATATGGGTTCTCAGAGAAAACATCCAGAGAAAACATCCAATGCACACTTATGTGAGCTCCACTCAGATCACTACATCAAGCTCAGGGACCAAACCTGTTCCAGATAAATTGTACCACCGCACGTAGATTATTTCCAAAGTACCACCGCACTTAACAATTGCCACTCAGTCACTTTCGAATCTTTCGTGGTGCGTTTCAGCAATATCTTTAGAGAGGCTGTTGGTTACGAATGTCGCAATGTTCATTGTTGATGCCAATCCATTCTTAAAGATCTCATCCAATAGTCTAATGGCATCTTTCGGTGTACCTTCCTTGCATAGTTTAACAGTGAGGATTGCATATGTAATCATGTCAGGGACATGGGCCATGGACACTGTCTTTCATATGTTTAAATAACTTTACTCCCTCAGTAAGATTGCCCACTTTGCAAAGTTCAATCAATGTGTTGTGTATGATAGCATCAGAATCCAAACCCTGTTTTGGCACCCAGTTTAAATAACTTTACTCGCTCCTTAAGATTACCCACTTTGCAGAGTTCAATCAATGTGTTGTGTATGATAACATAAAACCCAAACCCTGTTTTGGCATCTCATAGAAGATTTGCTGAGCTTTGTCTATCATGCGATGCTTGTAAAGTCCATCTATTTATGTATAGTTAACTAGGTCAGCCTGTAACATTTCTCTGACATCTATGGAAAGATCATCCTGGCCTTTTCCAGAATACCCACTTTGCAAAACCCATTTATGAGTGTATTGTATGTGATTTTATTAGGTCGATTGCCTGTTTGCACCACACCATAAAACAACTTGAGCGTTTCTTAAAGTTTGTTTTCTTTTCAAGGACCCACAATAAGAGCATTGTATCTGATAACATCCAGATTGTACTTCTTGTCTAGCATTTCATGAAGCAATTGGTGACCTCCTGTTATTGCCCATCCTTACAGAGAACCATCAATAAACGTACTGTATGTGACATCACTGGAGCATATGTTGTTGTTGGGCATTTCGTAGAAGAGCTTCCTAGCCTCATCCAACTTGCCTTCCTTACAGAAACCATCAATAAGTGCACGGTATGCAAAGACATCAGGGCATATGTTTTTTCTCAACATATCATACAAGAGTTTCATAGCCTCCTTCAACTTTCCTTGCTTACAGAAACCATCAATAAGGGAACTGTATGTGACAACAGTAGGGCGTATGTTTTTTCTGCGCATATCATTGAAGAGCTTCCTAGCTTCATTCAACTCGCCTTCCTTACAGAAACCATCAATAAGTGCACTGTATGTGAAGACATCTGGGCATATGTTTTTCGTTGGCATACCATAGAAGAGTTCCATAGCCTCCTCCAATTTGCCTTGCTTACAAAAACCATCAATAAGAGCGGTGTATGTGACAACATTAGGGCATATGTTTTTGCAGGGCATTTCATAGAAGAGCTTCGTAGCCTCCTCCAACTTGCCTCCCTTACAAAAACCATCTATGAGCGTATTGTATGTGACAACAGTGGGAAATATGTTTCTGCAGGGCATTGCATAGAAAAGTTTCATAGCCTCCTCCAACTTGCCTTGTTTACAGAAACCATCAATCAGGACACTGTATGTGACAACAGTAGGGCATATATTTTTTCTCAGCATATCATAGACGAGTTTCATAGCCTCCTCCAACTTGCCTTGTTTACAGAAACCATCAATAAGGGCACTGTATGTGACAACAGTGGGGCATATGTTTTTGCTGGGGATTTCATAGAAAAGTTTCATAGCCTCTTTCAACTTTCCTCCCTTGCATAAACCATCAATAAGAGCATTGTATGTTACAACATCATTGCATGTTTTTTTACTGGTTATTTCATAGAAGAGGTTCATAGCCTCATCTAACTTGCCTAACTTACAAAAACCATCAATCAGAGCCGTAAATGTTATAACATTGGGGCTATGCCCTTCTTTTGACATCTGATACAGTAGTTTCTTGGCATCTTGTAGCTTACCTTCTTTGCACAGTCGATCCACGAGGGTGGTAAACGTGAATGAATCAGGCTCATGGCCCTTCTGCAGCGTAACAGCTATCAACCCGAACGCCTCGCGGGTTTTCCCCATCTTGCAGAGCCCATCTACTACGGTATTATACGTAAGAAGATCAGGGGTCTGTTGCTTAGTGGCCATCTGATTGAAAAGTTTGAGAGCGTCATCTATCCTGCCCGCCCTGAAAAGCCCTTTGATGAGCGTATTAAAGGTTATGACATTCGGCATATACCCAGCACTTTCCATTCTTTCCAATACTTTGAATGCATAATCCATTCTACCTGTTTGACAGTGAGAATTGATGATAATGTTAAAAGTTATCACATCTGGAACAATATCTGCTTCAACCATAAGACTGTAAATAGACAATGCTACTTCATGCCATTTCCGTCGGACTAGGTTACTTAATAAAAGACTGCAGGTTATGAGACTGGGGTTGGGTTTAGATTTATGTAGAAGCATATGCTTGAGGGTTTCCACTGCCTCTGTAAGCCTGTTGGTCTCACACAGTTGTTTAATGTGCAGGTCTGCGGTGGCATTAAAAGGGTGAAAGGATCGTTGAGGAATGGTGTGGGAAGCTGAATTCTTCTTCCACAGGAAAAGCATCGTCTTTCTCCTCATTATCGCCACCGCCGCAATCGCCATTGAGATTGAGGGTGAAATTAGCATCAACACCCGCTCCTTAAAACCCTAACCCCGAGCCTGCAAACACCTGCTCTGTATCTATTATCATCTCTTGGCCTCTCACAATAAACGAAGACATGGCCGTCAATTAACATCTAACTTCGTCTTCGTCTTCGCCTCCGTGGTGATGAATATATATATATAAATGCCAAATTTTTTCACAACTTTACCCTTTAAGTGATGATAAGTACTCATCTATTTACATTTTTATATTTAAATTTATTAGTTTCTTTCTCTTTCTGTTTTATACAAACATATTCATTTTTACATAAGCAAAGGCTATTATTTTTTATAGAAAAAAACATATGCATTTGTATCTGTTTTGTTTTCATATTCATTTTGCTAAGGAGATTTTTTTGAAAAACAAACCAACTATTTTTTCAAAATCAAACTAGAATTTTTGGAATAAAAGTGTTAAGAGTGTTAAAAAACCAAACTAGAATCTTTGGAATAAAAGTGTTAAGAGTGTTGAGATTGCCTAATTGAAGATGGATATGGGCCTTTCGAGGATGATGAATTTATTTTATAATTTATAATTTGTTTTTAGATTAGATTGAATTTCATCACTAATGGTTGAAAAAGTCAAATTCAAAGTTAAAATCGTGTCATTTTTAGAAAACTTCATTTATTTGTATTGTTTTTGAGGATAAGAAAAGTGTTATTTAGGATTGGTGAATGAAAGGTGTTGTTATCACTTTACCATGGTTCAAGTTTTAGAGGATTGTGGATTAAGAGACACCCCATTTGAGAGATATATATTCCCAATTGTCGTTTCTTAGTATAAGGGAATTTTTGTAAAATGGGAAGACATGTCTCAATGTTAAATCTAAAATAGAACAACTTTAATAATAATAAAAGGCCATGCTCACATATTTTAAAAATTAGTCGAACACTCTGATTTCTTATTTAATTTGTTTCAATGCAAATTAAAGTGTTTTCATGTCTTATCATTTTATTAAAATTGTGCAAAGCAATGTCAAGGTCACAAGCAACCTTAAGTTACATTGAAGTCACTCATATGTTTTTAAGGGAATAAATCATATCTTATCATAATAATAATGGGATCACATTATTGAAAGTGCCAAGCAAAAGGGCATACATAAACCATTGGTATCAAAAGATGCTAATATCTCATCCTCAGAAAGCATGATAGAGAAACTAAACAAAAAAGTAACCATAATATGCTGAATTTCAGGTAGATATGCCTTCAAAATTACTACATCCTATATAGTCCAAAAAGAGAGAGCAATGTTGTAGAAATCTTTCTTCTAGATCATTGAGGCTAAGGTTCGATAGGTCGTTATGTTGTGTTTCCTTCATGATCTTTTGAAATATGCCAGAAACCTTATTCCAACTACAACCCATGTTTAGATAGGGCATCTGGAGTCATGTTCCTCTCCCTATATATGTGATAAAAAGATATGTCTTGGAACAATCTAGTTAATATGATGACCTCTTCATAGATGGGATTCAATAAGATATTCTTAGGGGGATTTTTCATCTTTAACTAATCTATAACTAGTAGGGAGTCACCAAAATATTGTATTTTTTGGACTGCCTTAGCACAAAGCTTGATAGCTAATAGTTCTGCTCAATTGTTGGAACACCCACCTAATCCAATCGAGAACTTGTACTAGTGAGAATCGAATATGAAAAAGTGACCCCCATCACCCCCTATTCTAGGCCTACCATGAGAGGCCCCATCAAATTATGCCCAACAACCAGATTTGTCAATATTCTCCAATGTAATCCTTATTTGCTTCACAGGAGTAGTTGATTGAGGAAAATGATCAAGGATAGCCAAGATTTTAGTAGCATAAACTAAGGGGGAATGAAAGTATGATGAAAGATGGCCTTATTTCTTACCAACCAATCCCCCTAGATTAGGAGGGATGTAAGGCCTTAAAATCATTAAAAGCAACATTGTTTAGCCAATCCTGAAGGGCTACCAGAAGATTGTCCCGTTGTCAAATGAATAGGATACCTTCAACCTGTGAGGCATAGTTCCACATGCTAATTATGTAAGAACACAACACAAAAACATAGATGATACTTTTAGAATCAGCTTTGCAAAGAGGACACATACTTGGGAAACATCCAAATCTGTTGATCATTACATCCTAAACAAGGACCTTACCTAAAGAAAGATTTTGTTCTTCAAAGGACATTGAAGCTTCCAAATGATATGTGACCACCAATTAGGTTTGGGGTGGTGTTCCTCTTCCTTAATCACCATGTATACTAGCTTGGGAACATATTGACCACCTGTAATATTCTTGGTCCATAGCATAGTATCATCCTTGTCTTGTAGTCTTATATGTCAATCTTGAAGGATTTTGATGTATCTCTCCCGTAGAATTATTTCCTCCTCAATAAAACCCATCATCTCAACTGAAAACCATGCTTGTCTCATGGGGGAAGAATTATGATGGTCCTAAATGTGGTTCAAAAATAAAATGCATCTATCCATAACGGAAGCAGTCATCTCCTCAAGCAGTCTAAAGAATTTAGAGCATCCTATCCAAGGATCCTTGTTGATCCTCACACTATTGTCATTGCCAATGTCCCATGCAACCCAATCCCCAATACACTAAACACCCTTAAAATAGATTCCACACAATGGAGACATTTCTACTAGTCTTGTCTCTAGATCTGAACCACTCTTAAATGGTAAGAGGAGATATGTACTTGTGATGTACTACATTAAACCATAATCCATCACCTTCGAGGACATGCCAAACTCCCTTAACTACTAAAGATTTAGAAAAACAATGAATATTTTTAAGCCCCCATCCACCTATCTCCTTAGGAAGGGAAATCCTATTCCATGCCACACAGGGAAAAACATTCTCTTCAAAGTTACCACTCCATAAGAAATTAAGACACAATTTCCTGATACATTCCAAAGTGCAAGAGGGGACATGGGAAAGTGAAATCCAATATATAGGGATAGCCTACAACACTGAGTTTATCGTTACTAACCTCTCACCTTAGAGCCACTTTTTTTCCCATAAGTGAAACTGTTAAGAACCCATGTTGCCCTCCTCTTTATTTCGTTAGTATATTTTTGTTGGATGCATATGATTTGTAAGTCATCATGTTTTTTTTTAACAGAAATGGAAAAGAGATATATATAAAAGTAGTTGTGCACAGCCATTCAATACATACAAGGTGAACCAGAGTATTTGTGCTTAACAGAGAAGCAGCACAAAGGGGTTATCCACTGAGTTTCCCTAAACACTTCAAAATGAGTCTGTTCAAAACTTTTAAAGCCGGGGGTTGTATAAACCCTTACAAACTGTTTGCATAAGAAAAGATAGAAAAACATTTATACAGAGCTAGACAAAATAAAACTAAGGATTGCCTCTTGGCTGTAAGACTGATTCCTCCTCCATTGGAAGCACGACATCATCAGAGGCTGCATGGACTCGGCTACTTTGATTCATGGAGATTAATTTCTGAAGGTCCTATTGAATCCTGTCCACCTTTCCCAATAATTCATGAAGATTGCTCTCGTTATCGTCAATGCGTGAATCGTGATTGCTGATCTGGAGCGAGGTGTAACTGACTGTGTCCTCCATCTTTTTAACCACCTGAGCCATCTCTTTGTTGTCCATTACGTTGATGGAAATTAGCTCGTACAGACGCCTTAAGTTCTTCTTGATATCCATAAGCCCCGCATTTTCACCATGCTGGGCCATTTCGCCAGCTTCTGTCGATAAAGAAAAATGGGCAAACTGATTCTAAATGGAAGGAACAAAACTTGAAAGGGAAAAGGAGCTATTAAAGTAGGCACGAAGCACCAGAAGCTCCTTGAACAACAGAAACCCATTTCTTCCACAAACCAAGGTTCCCACGTCTCCCTCTTTCCACCCTGTACACCTGCAACCGATGACCAAGCTGTTTCCCCAATTGCCGAAGAGATAGCCTGAACTAAAAGAAGCTGTCTGCAAAACTGAGAGAGAAATACACAAGCATGGGGAGAAGGCTGTAAGAGCCACCCTTTCTTTCATGACTGAATGAATAATGGGAAGGACCTGCCACGAGAGACCTTGAAAGCTCCCTTCTCCGATGCCTGAAATAATATGCAGAAGAAAATGCAGAGCATTGAATGATCCAGGGCCGGGAAGGGATAAGGGGTGAAGAAACATATTGCTTCCAACAGAAGCCATAAGGGAAGCTGAATTGAAGTCTTGAGCGTGCGAGGGGGGAGTGCTTAACTCCCCGAAAGGAAGTGCTTTTAATACCAGAGCATTCGAGAGCTGAGGGTGCCAACGAAGGGACCACGCGGCAGTGGAAGAAGGAGAGGGAGGACAAGGCAATAAAGGAGACAAGACGGCGAAGAAAAGGGCTGCGAAGGTCGAGAGGGGGAGATAAGGCATGAAAATAGAAAGAAGAAAGGAAGGGGGGGAGAAGGATAAGGGGGGGGGAAAACAAGCCCAAGAGGAAGGGGAAAAGAGATGAAAAAAGGGAGAGAAAGGAGGGATAAGGGGGAGCAGATGAGGAAGGGGAGAAGGATGAAGCAAGGAGACAAGGAATGAATTGAGAGGGATACTGACTCTGTTTTCCATGGAATTGGATATTGAAGGGTCGGAAAGGGGGCTTCCAGCACCACAAGTTAGGGGATAATTTTGAGAAAAGGGCAATTTCCATCCTGACAATATTGTCCTTGTAAGAGAGCAACTCCCCCATTAGCCAGGCTATCAGCAGCTGAATTATGGTGCCGGAGGATATGATATGCTTCATATCCGCTGGACATAAGCAACTTGGCTTTTTCATAAAGACGCCGACATTTGACAGCTCTCGCATTGTATCCATTAATTAATTTATAGATGACATGCCGAGAATCCCCAATAATCAAGGCCTTATGAATTTTCTTAACTTTGAGAATATGGAGGCTCTGAATAAGAGCCATCCACTCAGCTTCATTGTTGGATCTGATACCGAGCCCCCAAGCAAATGTATGTTCCACATGTCCTCTGGGATTCAGGAGAATCCCCCCCGCACCTGCCTCCCCAATTTGTAAGTCATCATGTTAGTATATCATATTATCCCACATTAATGAGGAGTAATAGTTGTTTTGGTTAGACTGAGTATATAAGTATGTGTTGAGTCTAATGAAGGCATCCATGAGTTATTTTGTATTGAGTTTGATCAAAGGAGGTTTCCCCCTCGAAGTGGCCTGCGGTCAATAAAATCTCTTATGTGCTCTGTTATTTTTGTTATATCATGCATTTCATTGTTTATTATAGAAACAAGCCCTGCTTGATTGAATAGCTCCCACTTGTGAGGTAAACCAAGAGTTGTCATTTGTGGCAAAGCGGCTATCAGTTTTACTTGAGTCGTGGAGTGAGGGGTACTACCCCAAAATGCAAGTCCTTAGACAACATTGGTAGCCTAGTGACTCCCCTAAAACTTTAGGAAGTCGAACATACATGGGATCCATATCTGTTTCCAGTTGATAAAGCANAAAAAAAAAAAAAAAAAAAACTTATACCTGGGGTCCATAGTATAAATTTCTATTTTTTTCCATATCTTCTTTGCTTTAGCTATGTTTCCCTTGAAAATTCACTAGAACCCCCATAATTCCATTTTGCATATTTCATTCCTTGAGGACCCTAGCCCAAATTCCACTTGTCGAATCCCGAAATCCCACATTTGCCTATTTTTAGGGTTTTCCATAAGTTTTTTTATTATCACCCGATTGCCTTCAAATTTTTTCATAGTGTTCATTTCCCATTTTTGCTTCCTTGTCAGTCTCTAACAAATTTTCCCATTCTTTCACTCTGCTTCTGAAATTCTCATTTTTTGCTTCCCTATCTCTCAAAAAGTGTCCAAAACCTAGTCACACCCCAATTACCCACCTAAGTTTTTCCCAACTCTGAATTTTCCTTTTCTAAAAACCTTTCTATTTTTTATTTTCTACCCACTTCCTAAAAAAAGAAGCTCTTGGTTATGGTTGTCACCCGCATAGGAGAAAAGAAACAAATGGAAGAACTTGTCGCTCTCAAGACCAAACTCCAAGGTCTGGATGGAAAATTTATCGCCCTCCATCTTCAGCATTCATCCATGAGTAACTGTCGACAGCCTGAGTCTTCTGCAGAAACTGGGTTCTCTTCTTCCAATAATTTTCATGGGCTGAAGCTTGATTTTATTCGCTTCAATGGTGATGATCCGATTGGATGGATTTACATGGAAGAACAATATTTCAGTTTGCATAACACTTTTGATGTCGATAAAGTCCCACTTGCATCCTTTCATTTGGAACATGAGGCCCTTCAATGGTTTTGTTGGTACATCAAGGCTCATGAAGAGCCAAACTAGTCAAATTTTTTACAACTCCTTTTGCAATGATTTGGCCCTCGTTCTTTTGATGACTTCACAAGAGCACTCACCAAACTTCACCAAACTAGCACTGTGAGGGAGTATCAGATAGAATTTGAGAAACTGGTCAATCACACAAAATCATTCTCTGATGCATTCTAGATGAGTTTTTTTCTCAGTGGTTTGAATGATGCAATCCAGTCTGAGGTAAAAATGTTATGTCCCGACACATTAATTGAAACACTAGGGTAAGTTGGCAGAGGATGAGATCATGGCTCAACACTGCTCCAAATCCACTTTTGTTCCATTCAAAAAAATGGTTCCCTAAATACCTCCAATTCTTCCAGCTCCTAGAACCATTCCTATCAATCATTTGTCTGAAGTCGAGATGTAGGCAGGTAGAGAAAAAGAGCTTTGTTATAATTGGGATGAGTAATTCACCCGGGGACATCGATTGGCTAAGCAAAAGCTCTATCTCTTGGATGTGGATTATTTGCCTACACTTGAAATTTTTTATGATGCTCAGGATCCAGTAGATGATGAGGATGACATTCAACAATGGTATATTGACCCTTCTACTCAAGAATACCATTCAGAGATACCTCTCCATGCATTAGCTAGAGTCACCACCCCACAAACCATGTAGGTCAAGGGTTTCTTCAAAAAGCTTCCTCTTACAATACTCACTGATTCTGGTAGCATTCATAATTTCATTGACCCTAGGATCGCCAAATAGGATGATTGTTTTTTCCATCCTTTCTCTATATTTGAAGTCATGATTTACAATGGGGACACCTTACCTTACAAAGGGAAGTGTCGTAATGTGTGAATCTCTACTAGTGATTATAACTTCTGCTATGAGATGTTTGACTTTCCCTTAGGTGGATGTGATGTGGTTTTGGGCACTCAGTTGTTACACACACTCGAACACATTTTATGAGATTTTGTTGAACTTTGGATGCAATTTTAAGTCAACGGGAAAAAACACACATTCAATGGGAAAAAAAACACATTGAAGGGATTACAACCAGGCTCTCTCAGCATCATCAATTCACATCGCATGGAAAAAATCCTTAAGAATAATTGACATGGTGTCATCGCTCAGCTCCATTTCATTTAGATGCAACCTTCAAAGTTCTCAACTACTCCCTTAGATCTACAACAGATTTTGGATCGATATGCATGTGTTTTTTTTTATCCAATGGGATTTCCACCTTCTAGAGCAGAGGACCATCATATTCCGCTCCTTCTTGGAAACGTCCCTCCCAACATTAGGCCCTATCACTACCTGTTTCACCAAAAGACAGAGATTGAGATGCTTTTTTGGGACTTAATGAAGTAAGGTATATTCTCCCTAGTACCAGTTCCTTCTCTTCACTAGTTATTCTTGTCCAAAAAAATATGGGTCATGATGCCTTTGCATTGACTTTCGAGCACTTAATAACATCACAATCAAGGATAAGTTTCCAATTCTTGACGTTGATGAGATTCTTGATGAGCTTCGTGGTGCTCATGTTTTCTCCAAGTTGGACCTGTGTTCTAGGTATCACCAAATTTGGGTTTAGAAGGATGATATCCCTAAAATAGCTTTCCTCACACATGATGTATACTGTGAGTTTTTGGCCATGCCATTTGGCCTCATGAATCCTCCTTCCACATTCCAGGCATTGATCAATAAAATATTCCATCCCTACTTGTGGAATTTCATTCTAGTCTTCTTCGATGATATCTTCATCTATAGTAAAACACGAGTTGAGCATCTCCAACATATGGATATTGTACTGCAAATTTTTGTGATCATCATCTCCATGCCAAAAAGTCTAAATGTGTTTTTGGGGAGAAGGAAGTAGAGTATCTCAGGCATATTTTTTCAGCACAAGGGGTTCATGTAGATCCTACCAAAATAGATGCCATGAAAAATTGGTTGCATCCTCAGACACTAAAGAGACTTCATGGGTTTTAGGGACTGACTGGCTACTACCGCAAGTTTGTCAAGGATTATGGGAATATTGCAACTCCACTAACAACTCTATTGAAAATGGATGATTTTACATGGACACATGCTGCTAAGTGTGCATTTGACAAACTAAAACAAGCTATGTGTACCACACCTGTTCTAGCTATACCCGATTTTTCCAAGCCCCTCACTATTGAGATTGATTATTGCAACAATGGACGTGGTTCTATTCTTCTTCAAGATGAACATCCCATTGCGTTCACCAACAGATCCCTTTCTGGTAATAATTTAGCGGCCTCTACATAAGAGAAGGACATGATGGCTATTTTGCATGCAGTACAGAAGTGGAAGCCATACCTCTTAGGGAATCATTTCTGCTTCAAGACTGATCACTAGAGTTTAAAATATTTCCTAGAACAACAGGCCTCATCCCCAACACAACAAAAATGGGTTAGCAAACTTATGGTTTATGACTATGAGATCACTTACAATAAGGCTTGTAACACCCCAGTTTTGACCCCATTTACATTAAATATATATGATGTAAATGTTGTAATTAATCATGGTGTGGAGCTAAAGGAAAAATCCTCACCATTGATTTATCATTTTATGTTTCGGTGATTAAAATCGATGTCAATGGTATTTTGTGCTAACTGGCATGTTATAATTTTGGACATCATGTAAATATGCAATTTAATTAAATACCCACAACTAGCTATGCCAATACAACATTAAAGAGATGGGGGCATGATTTCCCAAGGGTAAGGGGGGATGTTTAACCTTGAGCTAATGGGGAGAAGCCAAGTGTCAAAAGCAGAACCCACCAGCTACCAACCACTTTTCTTGTCTTATTCAACCAACCACTTAACTCTCCAAGGAGTAGTTGGGCAGTTATTGCCTTGGTGAAAGGGGAGTATGGGCTGTCGTCAATCCTGGAAGGGTTGTCAGACTTTTGCCCCATGCTTTCCCAAGGGAGTCCTCTCACCCAATTACCCTCACATGGAGGAAGGGAGCGGAATTCTTCATTCACGAAAGTAGTCACAGCCCATTTTTCCCTCAGGTCGAAGAGAGCAACCACAATTGCACTCACGTGCAGGCATTTTTCTCCCATGCACGCATGCAACTGATTCTCCTCATGTAGGAATTCCATTCTGGGGAAGCAATCCATTTTTACCATTCATGTTTTTGCATATTTCTAGATTTTTCCCATGTCTGGGAAGTCGATTGGGAAAGGCTCAGTGGCTGGGAGTCTTCCTTGGCATTTTTTTTGTTGTTTCTCATCACCCGATTGAGGAAATCCATTGTATTGATTTCTCGACGAGTGGGAGAAGAGACCCACGATTTTCTTGGGTGTTGTTGAGTCTGTTTTGGCCACGTTAGGGACAAAATGTCCCTGGAAATTGAATTAGTTGTTAGAGGGTTGTTTTCACCCATCTTGGCAATTTTTTTATTACCAAAACTGTTTTGGTTCATACAAGAACCTGCATTTTGTTGTGTAGAGCATCCTTGTATTGGCCTGGTTGAGTAAGTCCAAGAATCCATCTGTTAGTGGGATGACTATGTTTGGATGTGGTTATTGGCTTAACAGTGGGTGTTTGGCCTTACTGTGTGTAAGTCTGTTTCCCCTAGTTCCCTATGGAAATCATGCCCATCTCGGGGGTGGCAGTGATGCTAAAAGAGTAAGGAGCACACTAGCATATGGTTGGGTGGAATGTTTCAGTGACATAGCTAGTTGCGGGGGAAGCTTCTCCTCAAGATAAGTATTCTTGTATTTAACTCTACAATTGTATTTTCTTCGTAAATTGTCATGAACATGATGAATGTTGCTTGTTTTATGAGTATGAACAACATGTATTTGAATGCTTAAATGTGTATGCTTCTATTGTAGATTGCATATTTTATACATCTGTGTATGTTTTTAAGTCTCATACATTTTATATCATGTTAATGTAGCTAGTTTTCCTGTATTGATAGCGACATAGTTGCATCCCCTCTCTGGTATAAGGGTGGGGACGTGACAAGGCTAAGGACAATCTTGTGGTGGATGCTCTTTCCCTCACATTTGATGACCATGTTTCTATTTCAACTATTTCTACGCCTATTCCAAATTCTTTACAATCTGTTCAACAAGGCTATGCTAATGACTCTTCATTTTTTGAAATCATCCAACAGTTGGTTAGTAATCCTTCTGTTGTACCACATTACTCTTAGGATGGTTCTTCTATGAGATACAAGGGTCGTCTGGTGCTTCCCCAAAGCACAAATATTCAGAAGGATGTCTTCTATGAACTCCATGCTTCTCCATCAGTAGGGCACTCCGAGTTCCTCAAAATGTACGAGAGGGAATGATGTAACTTCTTTTGGAAGGGAATGAAATAGGAAATTCAACAGATGGTAGTCGAATGTGATACCTGCTAGCACCACAACGATGAAACGACACTCCTTCCTGGATTTCTCAAACCCTTTCCCATCCCTACAAGGATTTGAACATATATTTAAATGGATTTAATTGAAGGGACCCCTAAATATGAAGGGAAGACCATAATCTTGGTTATGGTTGATCGAATCTCTAGATATAGTCATTTTTCTGTTCTTAACCATCCATATACCGCCTCCTCAATCGCACAAATTTTCATGGACCATATCTTCCGTCTTCATGGAATCCCTTCTTCCATTGTCTCAGATCACGACAAAACTTTCACAAGTCATTTTTGGACATAACTATTTTGCCTCACTGGCACCAAAGTGAATATGAGTTCGGGATATCATCCATAAAAGGATGGTCAGGATGAAGTCATCAACAAATGTTTGGAAACGTATCTTTGTTGCTTCACCTCTGAACAACAACATCAGTGGGAAAAGTGGCTCCCTCTCGTTGAATGGTGGTAAATATTTCCTACCATGTTGCATCTAAAATGACTCCATATGAAACAATTTATGGCCAGGCACCGCCAGTGCTCCTTCCATACACTCCCAACAATTCACTAGTTTAGGAAGTTGACATGGTTCTTCGAAATCGAGATCATATTCTTCACATTTTGTCGAACAATCTTCACATGGCAAGAAACCGCATGAAACAACATGCATATCAACACCGTTATGAGCACACTTTTCAAGTCAGTGATAAGGTTTTTCTTTGTCTCCATCCTTACAAGCAATCCTCCTTGAAAATCAAAGGGTGCTTGAAAATAGCTCCAAAGTTCTATGGGCCATATAAAGTTCTTTAGAAGATTGGGTTCATTGCTTATAAATTGGAACTTCCTCCTTCTTCTTGCATTCACCCAGTATTTCATGTCTCTTGTCTTAAGAAAGTGATTGGCACCAACATTAGAGCCAATCCATATAGTCATTTTTTTCTCTCATCCATAGTCATTTTTGTGCTCTCAGCCATTGGCTCTCCAAATATAGTCATTTTTGTGCTCTCAGACATCCATATACCACCTCCTCAATCACACAAATTTTCATGTACTAGATCTTTCATCTTCATGGAATCCCTTCTTCCATTTTCTCAGATTGCGATGCAACTTTCACAAGTCATTTTTGGACATAACTATTTCTCCTCAGTAGCACCAAACTAAATATGAGTTCAGTACATCACCCATAAATAGATGGTCATATTGAATTCATCAACAAACGTTTGGAAACTTATCTTTGTTGCTTCACCTCTAAACAACAACATTAGTGGGAAAAGTGGATTCCTCTCGTTGAATGGTGGTACAATACTTCATACTATACTGCATCTAAAATGACTCCATATAAAGCAATTTATGGTCAAGAACCGCCAATGCTCCTTCCATACACTCCCATCAATTCACCAGCTCAATCAGTTGACACAGTTCTTCAAAACCGAGATCAGATTCTTAAAATTATGTAGGACAATCTTCACATGCAAGAAACCACATGAAACAACACATATATCAAGACCATTCTGTGTGCACTTTTCATGTTGGTGATATGGTTTTTCTTCGTCTCCATCCTTACAAGAAATCCTCCTTGAAACTCAAAGGGTATCTAAATCTAGCTCCAAAGTTCTATGGGCCATATAAGGTTCTTCAGAAGATTGGGTCCATTGCTTATAAATTGGAACTTCCTCGTTCTTCTCACGCTCATCTTGTATTTCATGTATCTTGTCTTAAGAAAGTGATTGGCACCAATATTAGAGCACAAACTGCTTTACCAGAACTAGATAATGAAGGATCCATCATTTTGGAGTCGAAGGCCATCCTCAATAAGCGCATTCACCAACTTCACTCTCATTCCATTACAAAGGTCTTATTTCAGTGGCACGACATGTAACCAGAGGATTCTACATGGGAACCACTACTTTAGATTCAACAACAATTTCCACATCTAAAGCTTTGAGGAAAAATATTTTCTAAGAGGAAGGGGATGTTAAGAACCTGTGTCACCCTCCTCTTTATTTCATTAGTATATTTTTGTTGGACACATATGCTTCGTAAGTCACCCCCTTAGTATATCGTATTATCTCACATTCATGAGGATTAATAGTTGTTTAGATTAGACCGAGTATATAAGTATGTGTTGAGGCCAATGAAGGCGTCCACAAGTTATTTTGTATTGATCTTTCTCAAAGGAGGTTTCCCCCTCAAAGTGTCCTATGATCAATAAAATCTCTTATGTTCTCTGCTATTTTTGTTATATCGTGCATTTTCATTGTCTATTGTAGGAGGTTCCTCACATAAACCTATTTTGAATTTTGGATATTAGCCAAACCCAATCCTTATGATAAACCATAGATACTTTAGGCCAGAATAAATATCATCCACAACAAAATCTAGAAATGAAGCAATCCATTCATCATGTTCATCATTCAGGTTCATAAAAGATAAAGAATATTTCCTAGCATTGTACATCATACCTATAGCTTCATAGAAAAGATTCAAAATTGATTTGAATTTAACAATATCTCTTCTCAATCCATCAAAGAAAAATAGCATGTCATCTATAAATAGTAGATGAGAGACTGTAATTGTACCCCCAATCCTAATCCCTTGAGGGAAACATTATCTTTTGTGTTGAGAATGAGTCTTCTCATCCGTTCGACTATTAATAGAAAGAGAAGAGTTGCAAGAGGGAACCCTTTCCTTAATCATCTCCCATGCCTAAAAAGACTAGAAGCAACACCATTAATTAAGACAACAAAAGACACATAATTAATATAAGAGAGTATCTAGTTTATCACGGGGAGATAAAATCCAAACTGCAACAGAATAAGCATAAGAAAGGTCCAATTGACCTTATTGTAAACTTTGGATAGGTCCAATTTAAAAAAAAATAGTAAGTAATCTCTTGATCTTTATTGTGTCTATCACTTCCTATGCAACGCCAATTGCATAATCTATATGGTGGCCGACTAAGAAATACAAAATTTTAGAAGAGACTTCGTTAGATAGGATACCCCTGGTCATGTTAGAAATGATCTTGTATGTCAATTTGTAAATATAGTTACACAAATAAATAGGCCTATAATTTTTTAAGTTTGTGAATCTCTCATATGTTGGAATGAGTGCTATGAATGTACTGTTGAAAGTTTCCAAAAATATTTTTTTGGTCTTGGATTCCCCTACCACAACCAGGAAGTCTTGCTCAAATAATTCCATAAACAGAAAGAAAAATTTGACAGGCCACCCATCAATCCCTAGTATTTTATCATTTTGTAAATATTGAACAACCACTTCAAGTTATACCATAGTCATTTCCTCCTTGAGGGACATGTCATGCTCCTCACTAACAAAAGATGGATAGTGAGCTAGCAGTTCCATCATTGGAGCAATAGAGGCCCTCTCCTCTTCCCTGTATAACTCCTTGAAGTGATTAACACCAACCCTATCAAGATCCCTAAAGCCAAAAACTATGTTCCCTCCTTCATCTTCTAATTGCCAAAGGGTCTTGATGTTGTTCTGATGCCTATAGAAGTTATGAAAGGTACTTATATTTATTGTCCCCTTTGTGTATCCAAATAGACTTTCTTTTCAGATGGAAATTCCTTCTTATGATCTCAAGGTCAAAAGATTCCTTTTTTGTTCCAGGATTACAAACCCTTCATGGTTTTTTCCATGGAAGAGAGCCAACTCTTTCATTCCTACTAAGCTCTAAACATGAATCCTTCTTCTCTCCATAGACCAAGTTAATGCATAAGCTTTGATCTTTTAAGATTGTTGAGAATTTGGACTCTACATACTATGGACTAATCTTCTTGAAGTCTTCATCTTCCAACCATGTGGTGTTGAACTTGAAGGGAAATATGGATTTGTCTAGTTAAACTTTAGCTCTAGGAAAATGGGGAGATGGTATGATTCACCTCCCTCACCAACTCATTGACTGATGTTAGGGATGAGATGAATGATTCCATCATTCATAAGGAACCAATCTAACCTTTTCGAAATCCTATTGTTACTAGCACAAATAATCCTCTAAGTCGGCCTAAGAGAGACAAGTGGTAGGTCATATAGACCAACCTCCTCAATATTCCTTATGAAACAATCTAATTGTGGATATTTTACAGTGTTAGTGTATTGGATATCTGATTCACCAATGGAAAGATTCATATCTCTACCAATGATGAATCTTTCCACATTGTGAAAATCAAAACTAAATAGCCTTTCCCAATAAGCCATCAGGTATATGTGAGGACCATAAAAATTTAACAATATAATGTCTAGGACAAATTCTTTGGAAAAAAAATTGTACCCAAACCTGAGAAGAATTCCTAAGTGTTAGTACATAAGAAATCTTAGTGAGCCAACAAATCACAATACCCCTATATCTGCAAAAAACATTAATGCATGTAAAATCCCAAACTAGTAGAGTAGATCTCAGATCAGATAAGATCGAATCACCGATAGCTCAATTTTCTTGTATAACTATCACTTTAGGTTGATGAATAGTCAACAATCTACCTAGGGAAATATTTTTTGGAGGGTTTCCCTAACCCTTGATAGTTCAGAGATAACACAAGCATTAAGTAAACAATGAATGAGGAGAACATGCTCTAAGTGTCCCTTTTATGGTCATTTGACTTCATGCCTTAACATCCAAGGATGATTGATCCCTGGTTGAAGCCACCACTTATTGCATACCCCTAAGTCTAGGGGAATTCAACAAAGAATGTTGATAAACATTCCCCCTTATCCAAAACCTAGGCATGGTTTTAAGGAGGACTGTATCCTCAAATGATAACATGAAACCTTATTCTCAGTTGAAGGTCCAAGAGTATCATAATGAATATTCTTCATCACCAAGGTCACATGGGGAACAGATAAGGGGACATTACCGATATACTTCAGGGGCTCATTATCCCTATAAAACTTAATCAAGTGAGTAGGCTCTATCCAAAAAACAGGAGAGGAATCCTTACAATGATCACAAATAGTTTTCCCAACCCCGTCATCACTAGAATAATGGATCATAGAAAACCTTGATGGGACCGAATAATCGCAAAACAAAGATAAATCCCCTGTCGTAAAACTGATGAAGGGAGAGACAACATCTCTTAGAAAATATCTAATACATGATAGTGGGGAGGAAGAAACCACTACTAGATCCATGAAAGGAGGGACCAAAGAGCCATGTGGACCTATAGTCTACCATACAAAGGAAAGGATAAATAGAAGACTCAACAAGACAAGGAGAAAGAAATACCTCAAAATATAAAACAAAGTACATATTGACAACGATGCTACTAGAGGGACATGAAAGGCTTAAAAACTCAAAAGGATGGGGGGGTGAAAGTACTAGAGATATAAAAGGGAATTCTCCTTAAAAGAGGTTCCATCAGAAAATGCACCCTAGGTTCAATACCCGAACAGATAAAAGGGGAAGGATTGGAGTCACTCTGATAGTTCTACATATGTGCTATGATGTGAAATAATCACAACAAAGCATGTGGTAGCTCTTCCTATGTGAGAACTATGAATCACTCTCCAATATTGTCAACCTAAGGTTATTATGAGATAGAGTGGTTAGTGTTCTCTATGGCATAGTATAATTAGAATATTTCCGAGAAAATTCAACACATATTACCACATAAATATAACAAAAACATAAATTATAACCGTAACTTAAGCAAAATGCCAACATATTTGCATGCTAACTAAAAACAAAAATCAAATAATTACATCAAGGAAAGTCGCAAAATCTAATATGCAAGCCATAACTACCATTTGAAAGTCACCAAATCCAATCGCAAGCCATAACTACCATATATTGTAATAGAACCAATATAAATTTTATTGTTATCTACCTATTAGAAAATTATACAAAGCTCTCACTCTATCATTTTTTTACTAAAAATTACAACCTATAAATAAAATATCATCAAAAAATTATAGTGCCATTTGGGTCAATAGGTTAACCTCCAAATGCATAAATACATATATCATTCTTTAATGACACATAGAATTATCCAGGTGGATCATCTCAAATTCGATCAAAGTTAAAGTCCCGAAAATGAAAATAAAAGCTTACAGGATGAAAGAGCTCATCAACAACTTTCTAGCGACATTTGTTTCATATGATAAAACCTCCAGATGAAAAAGTTGCCAGCATTTGAAATTTCAACAAGGAGGGTTAAAAATGGTAAAAAAATTGGTTATGGTAAAAAAAATGATAAAAGTTGGTACCAAAATATTGGTTGGATTCTATGGGATTTGAACCCAATACCTCCCTATAGCCTCAATTATCACCATGTTGCACTAGCAAAGGTTCCCACCATGGTCTTTGATAATGTTGGTAATAACTCCCAATTCGATTTTCTATTCACGACTAAAACATTAATTTATACATTACAATGAGGCGGTTGAGAACCAACCTTTTCACCTTCCCGAGCAACTATTCAAATTCCTATTTATTTATTTATTTACAATAATCCTGACGGATTATATTCTAACAATCCCCCTCTTAATCCGAAGGGGTGTTCGTAAGTCCGAGCATGTTTCTGAATATTTCAAACTTTTCTCGTCCAAGTGCTTTGGTGAAGATGTCTGCAACTTGATCATTTGTGGAACAATGTCGAAGATGGACTATCTTGGCCTCTACATGATGTCGAATCAAATGATACTTTGTGTTGATGTGTTTGGTTCGATCATGGAATCTAGGATTCTTTGCTAGCTTGATTGCAGAAGTATTGTCGACTAACAATGGAGTGGAGT
>LPNX010668406.1:325275-385808 GCA_001517045.1 Pseudotsuga menziesii | reverse complement strand
TGTTTGAAATGCTTCTGACTTTGTCTTTAAACTGTAAATCCAGCACATTCGTGAGTAGTCATCAACAAATGTCATAAAATACTTATTCCCATTTGCTGAAGGAGTAGGAATTGGGCCACACAAATCAGAATGTACTAACTCTAATTTCCTACTTGCTCTGAAATTAGATTCATGGAATGGCAGCTTACTATGTTTCCCTAATATACATGCATCACATTTTTCCTTCTCTTTAGGAATGGTGGGCAAGCCAAATACACCATTCTTTTTCAACAAGCGAAGACTGTTATAATTTAGATGACCAAATCTTGCATGCCACAATGAGCTAGATGACATATTACCTTCTCCATGTTGAGAGAGGTAGGCACAATTCTGAAATCTTGCGGATGAACCCTTGAGCTTCAGCAACTTTCCATCTTCGTATCCAGTCATGATGACTTGGTTGTCAGAGGACTTTCTTAATTCAACGATTCCATCAAACATGTGGATGGAATGGCCTTGCTATCGAATTTCCACCATGGACAGCAGGCTTCTCTGCAACTCAGGAAGATAGAGAACGTTCTTCAACAAGAAATCAGGGAATCCAGGCATCTTCAGTCGAATGGTGCCCATTCCCTTTGGTTTAATACTTGACTTATCTGCAAAGTAAACTATGCCATCTATTGATTCATTAAGTTCTTCAAAACAATCTTTTTTGAATGTCATGTGTGATGTTGCACCAGTATCAAGCAGCCAACAATCTTTGTAAGATGAAAGAGAAGTCATTTCATTAAATCCAAGATTACAATGTGCAACAATACAAGAATCAGAAAATTTACTAGTATCTTAGTCATCTGTCTTCTTGTTATGCTTATCTTTGATGGAATCCCATGAAGCCCAACACTGATATGATGTGTGCCCAGTCTTTCCGCAACGCTTGCACTTTGATCTTTTTCTGGAGTTGTTTCTGCCCCCTCTACCTCTCTTGTTGCAATCTCCCTTGGAAGGGTCTTTGAATTGGTCTTTGCCAGCTAGGGCAACACCAATACTAGATGCCAAAGAGTGCATATTTACAACTGTTAGTGTAATTTACAATAATAAACTTGATATGACAAAGAGAAATGAAAAAAATAAGAACCTTGCAGGTCTACAGTCTCTGCCAAGGTGATTTACAATCTCAACTTCAGGTTTTTAAAAAATGATACAATGACAGAGTAAATATTACAACCAACAGTCAACAATTATCTCAGCTCTTCACAGATTTCAAAATCAAAACTTTATGCAGTGAACTTGATGGGCAGAATCTACTTTCACGTAGAATGTGGTCACAACGTCAGTCTTCAAGTGGATGTTTGCAGTAGTCTTATTTCTTCAACTCGGTCATCACAATTCATTAATAGACAACAACCATGCTCATACAAAAGTCGGGTCATACAACCGCATTATTCTTAATTCATACACATGAAAATCTTCAAATTAATTCAAATCAATAGTCACTTCACTCAGCTCCCATGTTGAGCTCAATGTTTGTCTCTGCCCGCAGAAATAATGAAAGCTCAAATGCTGTAAACGTGGTCTATTATGCAGCCCTTTTATAGGGTGAAAAATAACCTTCAAATTAATTCAAATGTCACTTGGTAAGCCGTATCATACTTCATAAACAACAGTCATAACATTCATGACAACATTCATGGGCCTCTTTCATTCAACACAAACGAAAAAGTTTGCAGAATGTACCACTCACACTCCAGCACTAAATTAGGGCAAAATTAGGGTTTTTGTATTTCAATGAACAAAAACGTTTTACCTCCACGCTCATATATCTTCAGTACGCAGCATATACATATTAGTCACAAGCAGCATATATTATTTCTCCAGTGCAGTAATCAACGCTTCAGTCTTCAGCATTCACGCAGCCTCTAGCCGTCACGCAGCATATATATCAATCAGTATGATATATATCAGTCACCTCCACGCAGCTCTTCAACAGTTTAAAAGATACCATGCAGCATCTATAACTCCAATACTCAGCATTATTTAGAAACCAGTCACAATATTTATCAGTCTTCAAGAAATCTTCAACACAGTCTCCACTCAGATGTATGAGAGCATCAATCTTCAACAAATCTGAATGCACCAATATCAAGCAATAGAAATGTATTGCAGCTCGCAGCAATGAGGGAGCAAATTCAACGAAAACACTGAAAATAATCAGTCATTGGTTTTCAACGAGCAATAATACTCAGCTCGACTTCAATTTTCACCAGAATCTATGTCGTTTCAAATTCTTCTACAAATCCATAGCATTCGGTATTCAGCTTTATCCTCAACACTGAATCTTGGTAAACAATAGGCAATTTCTCCATGAGTTCGTTCTGCCTCTACGAGCTATGCAGAATAAAATTATTCTACATCTACGAGCTATACAGAATAATACATACAAAACATTGCAAGAAAATCGTTCTACCTCCACGCATCTGAATGATTGCACGTAGCAGAAAACTCCACGTTCTCACTGCACCTTCACAACGCAGTCTTTCCACTACCCCTCCAATGCTGGTCTTCAGCATACAACGCAGAAATTAGGGTTCGTGAGTGATTGTTCAGCTTGCAGTAGTCTCCAACGACCTTTGGCAGTCTTCAATGCAGGCAGATAAAATGTGGCTCATGGCTCGATTACAATATTCAGGTGTAATTTCATGGGAGACGAGCGAGGAGAGGCTGCGGGACTACTTCAGCAAGTATGGAGAGGTTGCTCAGACAGTCATAATGAAGGTTCGGTTTTGTGGCCTTCGCAGACCCTTCAGAGGTCGACATCGCTCTACAGGAAAAGCACACCATCGACGGCAGAGCGGTGGAAGCAAAAAAAGCAGTTCCCAGAAGCGAGCAACATAATAATAGAACCAACAGCTACAATAACAATGACAGTCATGGTTATGGATGAGATCGCAGATCGCAGTCACTAGAGAGTGTCACACCAGGTCATGCACTCACTCGCAGATCTCAAATCTGAGATGGCATGCAACAATTTCACAGAAACCTCATCAACGTCAAAGGATTAGGGTTTATGACAATGGACTGGTAAAACATCTCAATAACGCATGCACGTAGAGAATATGCCAGACTAACAAATTCTAGACTGCGGGCAGAAATTTTTGAAACGTCTCCTGGCAAGAGGACACAGAGGGCATATGCCAGAGCTGAACCTGCAGAGGAAGCAGGAGAATGGCAGACAGACTGAAAGGAAGGAGTTATGGAGCTTGGCTCTGATACCACTTGTTGGTAATAACTCCCGATTCGATTTTCTATTCACGACTAAAACATTAATTTATACATTACAATGAGGCAGTTGAGAACCAGCCTTTTCACCTTCCTGGGCAACTATTCAAATTCCTATTTAATAATTTATTTACAATAATCCTGACGGATTATATTCTAACAGATAAGAACCATGGAAAAAAATTATATTACGTTTGGAAAAGTTTTAAAGTTTTAAAAAAAATGGGGAGGGGTCGAGGGATCAAGATAACTCACCATGCTGAAGCTTGGATCTTTTTAACATAAATTCATAATACAATGGTTATAAACTTACATTGCATTGTGAGTTTATGTTAACAATATCCAGGCTTCAACATGGTGAAGGAGAACTTGAAGAGTTTGAACCAAACATTGGTTCAAGAAGAGGAGAAATGTCTTCACCAAAAGGAGAAGAAGCAACTTCTTCTATCCCATCTGAAGGGGACTTCCTGAAATCTTTCATGAGAATGCAAATGATGGTAGAGGAGCTCTATCAAGATTGAAAGAGAGGTGTGACATACCCAAATACTTGCTAACATGCATAAAAATAATAATAAAATTCTTTTGTATAAAGCATGGCCATGAATCTTCCTTTAATCATTCCTTCCTATGCTTAATTGTTCCTGTAACAGTCCTTTCCGCAATTAAAATATTTCTAGGATTAAATCTTTTCTCCTTCTGCATTCCACCATTGTGGTCTGTGGGTCATGGAAACCTCAATATTTTACGATTTTTTTTTTGTTTCTACCTTCCACCTTCTGCCTTTTTTCCTTCTGCTGCGGACTGCAGAGATTGGAACTTAACATGCGACAGAATCATTTATCCACATTTCCTCCTTTCTACCCTCTGTTACAAACTGTAGGAATAAAAAACTTAATATGTGAGGGAGTCATTTATCCCCATTTTCTCCTTTCTCCTTTCTCTGTGAACTGTGGGAATCAAAAACTTAACATGCGACAGAATCATTTATCCACATTTCCACCTTCTGCATTTCACCTTTCCACCTTCCGGTGCAGACTAGGGGAATCAGAAACTTGACATGCGACAGAATCATTTATCCACATTTCTGCCTTCCGCATTCCACCTTTCCACATTCCATTGCGGACTACAAGAATTGGAAAACTTAACATACAACAGAATCATTTGTTCACCTTCCCCTTTCTGCCTTCTGCCTCCGCATCCGGACTCTAGATCGCAGAAAATTGACACTTGGCCTCATTTCTCTTTCTATTTCCCGATTTCACCTCCCACCTTCCACCTTTCGCAGGTGGAATCTAGGGTGCATAAATCTATACTTTACCTTAGAATTTTTGGCCCCTTTCCACTTCCTCCTTCCGCTTTCCGTAGGTGGATTTCGAGGTGAGAAAAACACATTTTACCTTGTCTCTTTATTGTTTTTCCTCTTTCCACCTCCCTCCTTTCACCTTCTATAGGTAGAGTATGGGATGTAGGAACACGCATTTTACTTGGTTATTCTGGATTCCTTTTTCGCTTCCGCCTTCTGCCTTCCTCCTTCCACAGACATATTTTGAGGTGTGGATACTCTTAAGTCAAATGCATTCTGACTCTGTAACTAGGCTTCTAGCCTCCATGAACTTAAGAAAAATGCATTGAAAACCAAAAAGCATGTGCAGATGTAAAATGGAGGAAAGTATAACAATAGTATACTCTACTTGAATCTTTACACTATTTTACTATGCGTTTCCTTAAGGGGACTATATCAACATATAAATTTTGGTTCATTACCAGAGTAGGGGCAATACATTTTCATGATGTATGCATCCAAGAAGTCATAGTCACTCTTGACAGAACAAGGTATCACACCCTTAGTGCACTCCATAAAAAACACAAGCGTATCCATATGAGAATACACTAGGTCATAAGCAAGGATTTCATCGACAAACTTAAAGATTCCCTTATCATCTCTACCACATTGAAAGATACATTCATACACACACATGCATGCCCTGGGTTCATCAATCATTGGGATTCACACAACATATAGGTAAATCCTTATAACTATAGTACACTATCTGAGTTACCATCTTTCCAAATGCAAGGCACAAAAATGTAAAATAGTGTGTGGGTACACCCACTCATAAACATCATTCCCATTAATAAATCTAAAGCTACTGGTTGTCATTGTATTGATAATCAAACACACATTTACACATACACAGATATAACTAGATCTCATTAGATTTGCAGAAAACGTAAACACAATAAGGGAACCTGTTTTTAAGGTAAGCCACATTGAAAAGGGAACAACCACATTCCACCCAACCATATATTAGGAAAATAATTTCTCTGTCCTTAATCACCCCTGAGCTCAACTATGCATGCCAATAGCAGAGACAGATAACCTCAGCTCAGCTTCTAGGTAGAAATCCCTTGCCTAACACTTCTTAGAGTGCTCAAACAACAAGTATTTATCTCAATATGTTGCCTAACACTTCATAGAGTGCTCACACAGTAAAAGTTCCTTTCCCCTAGCATACTCAACAGCGTCCTTTCCCCTAGCATACTCAGCGGCACCCTATTTATAGTTTTGATTCTAGGTATTTTACAATATGGTCCATTCCTCCACAGAATCCCCTTCAACCACTATGTTTCTCTTTTTCTAGGGTGTAACATACACCATCATGGCGTTCTGACGCCTAGTATACTTTTTTAGGTTAACCCAATCCAAGTTTCCCCACTGTCACACACATATTTTCCTCATTTAACATGGTTTTCCCCATCATTCATTGTTTTATTAAAGAAAATGTTTCAGTTACATCTATCCTTCAAGGACCTGTTGGTGGTTTTGAGAACCAACCAATCTTAAACAACAAAATAGTAAATTAAATATTACATAAAAAAATTTATGTGTTGGGGGATATTACTTCCTCACCCCCTTATTGCAACACTTTCCATAGTGTTCTTATTCTTCTTCTGTAGCTTTTGGACATAAATCGTGGTGTTTCTTTTGCGATAAATCCCTTTAATTCCTATGTATTGTTTCCTTCCTATCCAGCCTTGCCTACATAATTCATAATTTAGGATGTCTTTGCTAACTTGACTTGTTCGTTCTATTTGTCCATCTATCTCATCTTGGTCTCTAATCCCGCACACAAAGATGTCAAAGCGTTTGATGTAACCTTACATCTTGGTCAGAAAATTACCCTCCTTGGTAGTCCATGAAATTGGAATACCTCCTTTAGGGAGTATCTCTGCAATGTTAATAGCTCCATAAGTTGACTTTATAGGAGTAAAAGAGAAAACTTGCTTAACTTATTCTAATACCACAACCATAATTGAATTATGTTGTTTCTATGTTAATGGAAAATATGTGATGAAATCTAAGGATATTACCTCCCCTTTCCATTTAGGAATGGGAAAATTTTGTAACAAACCTACTGGATGTCGATATTCCACCTTCCCTATCGACATTCCAAGTTTTCAGATAGATAATCCATCAAATCTACCTTTAATATGGGCCAAAAGAGTTGCTTTCTGAGGGTTGTTATCCTTTTTTGGTAACAAGGATGTCTTGCATAAGGAAGTTTGTGCATCTCATTTAAAAAATTAACAATTTTAAATATCCAACATCATGCATGTATAATCACATAAAATCAACAAGAAGTTACTAATTAAACCAAATACTTATTTTCATAAACATCTTCTTTTAGATCCATAGGCATTTGACTTTGATTTCAGATAACTATGGCACCCACAAGACCTACCCCTCCCCACATAAGGATGGTACTCAAGGTCGCTCGAGTGTACCCACCCCTTCACATTCTTTCCAAGGGGTGCATTGAAAGGTAACCAAGTTTTTGCAATCTTCATATCACCTATGAAAAAATATGAAACAGGTGTTAACTCAACATGCTAGCTACACCACAACATCCAATTATTCCAATGCCAAGACAGTACATCAACTAGGTTTACCAAGCATGTATCAATCATTTCCAATCCAACACCTCTACTTGGTTTACCAGGAAATACATAGAAATACAACTGCAAGGCCCCTTCTCCTATGCAAACCAGTGGTTACCTCCAAGAACTCCATAGGTGACTCACTTGACTACATGTTGGTATGGCCCCACAAAACCTACACACACAACACAGGGATGATACCCCTTCTCTACTACATAGTCCCTCAGGCATACCCATCCATCCAGTGCTCTTTAGTGTGAGCGTAGAAAGGTTACTCATACCCATGCGAGCCTCCTGACCCATGCTCTTACTGGGTGTAATAGTACTACGAAGAGATCAGCACATGCAAGGGATTTTACAAGGTTTCTTAATTCCCTAGTCACACTTTTCACTCCATTTTCATTTTCAGCTTCAATAGAAAACATCTACCCCAAGGGCATATTTTCATAGTTTCATCTAGTTTTCTGTGGTATCTCTCCTTACATATTTCCTAAACATCAAACAATTAATAATATTGATAATCAAATCAAATATGAATTTATAATTTTGTCTTCTATAGGAATTAGATTTCGCAACCATAAGGCCAATCCTCATATTGTTTGTCTTTGGCGAGTGGAATATATTACCCCTATTACTTACACTTGCTTCCCAAAACTTGGACATCCACACATAACATGTCATCTTAAAAAAATTCTATAATAGAAAATTTTCAAAACTGAAATTTACAAATATGTTCTGTTCATAAATTAGATTTCGCCATCATGAGATCCTTCTCATAATGTTTGGCCTTCACACATGGTGGATTCTGTCTTTACTTTATGGGACATACCCACACTACCTACAATTTGAAACCTCCAATCATCCAAGTAATTGGGAGCAACCTTGCATACCATCCTTTCATCGCAAGAGTTACAGTGATCCTCAAAATTGCAACACGTAGTATTATATAGTTACTTCATATGCATCATTAAAATCGCCAACTATTTTCACCTTATTTATGCAAATAAAATAAACTTCCAATACTCATGATTACACAATCATGATTCATACAATTTTGTCCTTTCTACAGAGCATTCTCATAACAATCAACATGACTGCCTTTTCCATTCAATTCTTTTCCTTGTATTCATAGTAGTTCATGAAATGATCTCATAACTGCCAATAATTCTATTATTTTAGCTATTAAATAATTTGCAATGAAGTATTTATATCACAACCATGCATTCACAAAAAGCATTTTGTATGTACCCACACATGCCTTAGCATCAAAGTTCCAAGCGCTCCTTGGATGAATTCTTCTTTCGGAAGTTTTAACGTGAATACTTATGCATGAGGGTCATCTCCTCATGAAACTACAAGTTCACATGCATGCCTCCTCAACCTATATATATATTACTCAACCGATATTATAGAACCTAACACCTCCTTGGGTTCTCCATGGCAGTTCTGTTCTAGAGCCTAACACCTATTTTGGGTTCTCACTGATAGCTCTGGCTTACCAAGATGATGCGCTTCCTTTCCAGACACCATAATACCTAGGGGTTTTTCTCTTTATGGAGCCCTCACTCTCGTGACAGTCCCCTTATGCAGCGTGAATGCATGTAGAAAGAATTCTAATCAGTAGTCTTATACCTGGGCGTCCCCATAGGATGCATACTGGTTCCTAGCTAGCCGAGGGAGAAGCTATGTACCCCAAGTACATCCTTCCTCCTTATAATTTTTTCTCAACTTTTATACACAGAGTATCCTTATCGTACCATTTCCATTACCTGGTCTTGGTACCTATAGATATCTCATCAGTAATAAGTCACAATCACTATATTATTGATTTGTATAGCATCAATATTTTACACTAATGATCCTTTCCATCTACCATGGATATATATATATATATATATATATATATATATATATATATATATTGTTTCCAAAACTGTCAATTCTCATACTAACATAATTACCATATTCGATCATTTTAGTAGAATTTTTCCAACTTCTCACATAGCATGCTCTTGACATTATCAATTATCTACTATGGTCCACCATAATGTAATGGATTTAATTAGACATCATCTTGCTAGCATTTCATAGCATAAACGAATCACATTGATTCTAGATGTTATCTGATTGATGTGTCTCTTACCAGGGGTTACATAACCCTAACAACAACCTATTGATCATAGATTTCTTGTCATAGCCTTTCTTCACAAGGCTATTGGTCGCCTACATGGTATCACAAACATATCCAACCATTCTCTATGCCCTTGGTCCTGCAATGATTGCCATCGACCGTAATTTTACAGACAATAATAATTATCAGTAGTGGTTCATTGCATATGTAAAACCTCACTATTTTTACTATTATGCAATATTGCATGTATGCAAAATATCTTCACTTGCACAATGCCATATTTATTAATATTCCTACTAGTGCATATGCATCTCACCTATCAAATTTCTTGCATTCCCAACATTCCTATGCCAAAATTTTGCTCACATGGAATTCATAAAATATAAATACATCAAAAGGGAGAGTTGAGGAGTCTTTCCTTTCCAAATGCTTATCCCCCCAGGAAGTTACTCTTACTCAGATACTAGTTGGCCCAGTTTATTTCCTTTATGGATTTGATCTTTTCCCGTCAATCTGTTCTCTCCAACGGATCTCTTTTTCCCATTCTTTTCCCTTCATGATTATTTCCTATGGTCGATCCATATTTTCCTTTAAACTGGACTGTCCAATTTATGTCAAACTCGACCTCTTTGTGGATTAATCAGAAGAATTTGATCAATCATTCTCACCTGAATTTACCGATATTGATGCCATGTTCCACTGTAACATTCTTTAAATGGACCAATTCATGATTTAGTCAGGTTCTGAATTTTAGCAGGACCACGAAATCTAATCAATCGGACCAATGGTCCCTCCAGCGCTCAACAAAGAGCGGACTTCAACCTTTGATGAATGGGATCTCATATGAATTCTATGTCTAGCCTCTGGTGTTATCCTTCAGGATATTTCAATGAGTGAAATCATCCCTAGTCGTTGGATCTCTGCTAGTTGAATCTACAGAATCATTGAGGATCATCAGATCTAGATTGACGGTGGACCTCAAATATCATAAGGCGGATTTCATAAAAAATTCATGCATACCAGGATTTTGTTTATCTGTGCTAGTTATCCTAGTGAAATCACTTCCAACCATTGATCTAGTTTCATGATCAACCTCATCCGTTGGTCTTAATCCTCTTTGCAATGATTACATTGAAATTTCGCAACTCAACGCCTTTTTATCCTCCTCGCTTTTCTAGCTAGCAAAATTCCTTCAGGTCATTTATCTTCACACCTTTAGATATCCACCACACGATCTTCAATCATATGAATGAGGTTATCTCATTCACAATTCTAACTTGAGAAATCTCTCCTCAGTCGTAGATCTAGTTCTACCATGATATTATCCTTCCACATAGGCACATACTTAGGTTTTGTTTATCATCGATCCTTGTAATTATCGATCGTTGATCCAGAACCGTGCAAAAAGGTATTAGATATACTCCAAAGTTTCCTTATCAAGATACTTTTAACAGGGTCCCAAGGATACTGTCTTCTTTAACAAGAACCCAGATAGCTTTCCTAATAAAGGTGTTAGTACCACATTTTGCATCTTTTGTATTTGATAATTATATTTGAAGTCATCTTTAATAAGAATACCTTGAGTCATGCTTAACCAGTGACACAATTAGTACTTACTTTTCAACAGTGATATAAGAAATACAACTAAGTTATTACTAGTGCCCCTTCAATACTGCCACTAGATACCTTTCTAGTGGAGATCACAAGGGAAACTATCTTCACAAATCACCTAAACTAAAGCATCATGCAAAGATAAGTTATATGCAATAATTCCCATTTAACTCAGAGTAAAAAAGGTTCATAGCAACATATCACTTTTCACGTCATCAAAAAGCATAATTCTTCTCAGAAATCGTTCAAGAAGCCATTATTCATTAACTAAAATCAGCCATACAACAACCCTCATGCATACCTGATCATCAATTCATAATATATTAACCTATTTCAGTCCTATATCAATCATGTAATGTCCACCAAAGACGACCATGCATGCATCAATTACCATGCAAACATCCCTTGTAGTACATCAATCAACTCATCAACAAAAAAAAATGATTATTATTTAGGGTGTTTCAACGAAACTAGGTATTCCCAAAAGGCGATAGGGTTGAAACCTATAGCTCTAATACCATATGTGGCATACCCAAATACCTGCTAACATGTATAAAAAAAATCTCTTTTATAAAGCATGGCCATGAATTCCTTTAATTAGCCCTTCCTATGATTAATTGTTCCTGAAACAATGCTTTCCGCAATTAAAATATTTCTAGGATTAATGTTTTCTGCCTTCTGCATTCCAACATTATGGTCTGCAGGTCGCAGAAAACTCCATATTTTATGATTTCTTTTTCTGTTTCCACCTTTCTTCCTTCCATTGTAGACTACGAAAATCAGAACTTAACATGCGACATAATCATTTATCCACATTTTTTCTTTCTACATTTCGCATTTCCAACCTCCGATGTGGTCTGCGGGAATAAAAAACTTAACATGTGATGAAATCATTTATCCCCATTTTTTCCTTCCACATTTTGCCTTTCCTCCTTCCATTGTGGACTACGAGAATCATAAATTTAACATGCGATGGAATAATTTATCCATATTTCTACCTTCCACATTCTTTCTTTCCTCCTTCTGCTCTGGATTATGGGAATTGGAAACTTAACATGTGATGGAATAATTTATCCACATTTCCTCCTTTCTTGCTTTCGCTACGAACTATGGGAATCAGAAAACTTAACATGCGGCATAATCATTTGTTCACCTTCCACTTTCCTCCTTCCGCCTTCAGTAGGAAGACTCTGTATTGAGGAAAACAGACACATGGCCTCATTTATCTTTTTGTTTCCCGATTTCCACCTCCCGCCTTCTGCCTTCAGCAGGTGGAATCTGGGGTGTGGAAATCTATACTTTACCTTATATTTTTTGGCTCCTTTCTGCTTTCGCCTTCTGCACATGGATTCTGGGGTGTGGAAAACACATTTTTACCTTGTCTTTTTTTTTTTCCCTCTTTCCACCTCCCTTCTTTCGCCTTCCATAGGAGGAGTCTGGGATGCGGGAACACACATTTTACTTGGTTATTATGGATTCTTTTTCTGCTTCTGCTTTCCGTAGGAAGATTCCAGGGTGCGGAAATGCTTAAGTCAGATGCATTTTGACTCTGTAACCAGACTTCTAGCCTCCATGAACTTAAGCAAAATTCATTGAAAACCAAAAAGCATATGCAGATGTTAAATGCAGGAAAGTATAATAGTGGTATACTCTGCTTGAATCTTTACACTATTTTACTATGTGTTTCCTTAAGGGGGTTGTATCAACATTCAAATTTTGGTTCATCAACAGAGTAGGTGCAATACATTTTTCGTGATCTATGTGTCCAAGGAGTCATAGTCACTCTTAACAGAACAAGGTATCACACACTTAGTGCACTACATAACAAATGCAAGCATAACCATATGAGCATACACCAGGTCATGAGAAAGGATTTCATCAATAAAATTAAGCTTCCTTTATCATCTCTACCACATTGAAACATACACTCATACACACACAAACATGCCCTGGGTTCATCAATCGTCGAGATTCAGACAACATACAACTAACTCCGTATAACTGTAGTACCATCCTACCAAATATAAGGAACAATCATGCAAAATAGTGTGTGGGTACACCCACTCATAAACATCATTCCCCTCAATAAATCTAAAGCTGTTGGTTGTCATTTTATTGATAATGAAACACACATTTACACATACACAGATATAACCAGATCTCATTAGATTTGCAGAAAAAGTAAACACAATAAGTGAACTTTTTTGTAAGGCAATCCGCAATGAAAAGGGAACAACCATGTTCCACCCAACCATAGATTAGGTGCATATGTTCTCTATCCTTAATCACCCCTAAGCTCAACTATGCATGCCAAGAGCAGAGACAGCTAACCTCAGTTCAGTTTCCAGGAAGAAATCCCTTGCCTAACACTTCTCAGAGTGCTCACACAACAAGTATTTCTCTCAATTCATTTCCTAACACTTTATAGAGTGCTCACATAGCAAAAGTTTCTTCCCCTCAACATACTCAACAATCCCCTCTTTATAGTTTTGATTCTAGTTCTTTTGTAGCTACGGTCCATCTTCCCACAGAATCCATGTTAAACATTGTGTTTCTATTTTTATAGGGAATACCCTGTGTCATCATGGCATTCCAATGCCTGGTGTGCTTTCTAAGGCTAACCCATTCATGCTTTCCCCACTCTCGCATGCATAGTTTCCTTATTTAACATGGCTTCCCCATACGTCATTGTTTCATTAAAGCAAATGTTTCGGTTACATCTGTCTTTCAAGAACCTATGGGCGGTTTTGAGAATTAGCTAATCTTAAACAATAAAATAGTAACTTAAATATTACAAAAAATGGTTTATGTGTTGGGGGATATCACAAGAGGTGAAGAATGGGGACCATCTCATGCAGAAGCTAAAAATGAAGTTGGTGGTGAGAAACCTCCTAAATCTCTACCATCTTCTCTGGATTTTATTAATGGTTCTCTATCTTTACATTCTTTGTTTGAAAACAAAAAAACAAAAAATGACCTTAATGTGCCTCAATTAACACTAGATATTAAGTTTGAATTACCTAGGGAATACCCTGTGTCATCATGGCATTCCGATGCCTGGTGTGCTTTCTGAGGCTAACCCTTTCATGCTTTCACCACTCTCGCACGCATAGTTTCCTTATTTAACATGGCTTCCCCATACGTCATTGTTTCATTAAAGAAAATGTTTCGGTTACATTGTCCTTCAAGAACCCGTGGGTGGTTTCGAGAACTGTCCAATCTTAAACAATAAAATAGTAACTTAAATATTACAAAAAATGGTTTATGTGTTGGGGGATATCACAAGAGGTGAACAAGGGGTACCATCTCATGCGGAAGGTAAAAATGAAGTTGGTGGTGAGAAACCTCCTAAATCTCCACCATCTTCTCTGGATTTTATTGATGGTTCTCTATCTTTACATTCTTTGTTTGAAAAGAAAAAAACAAAAAAAGACCTTAATGTGCCTCAATTAACACTAGATATTAAGTTTGAATTACCTATGTATAATGGAGATCTTAATGTTGAAAAATTGGATGATTGGATCCGTCAAATTGAAGTTTATTGTAGGATTCGAAAGTTTGTTGAAGATAACAATAAGATTCGGTTGGCTTCTCTCCGAATTGGAGGGACTTCTCTCATCTGGTGGGAGATAAGATCTCAAGAGGATCTTTCCACAAAAGTAAAAATCATCTCCTCTTGGTATGAGTTCACTTTAGCACTAAAAAAGAAGTTCTACCCCTTAGGGTATATGCAGCAAGCTATGATGGACTGACATAATTTGAGGCAAGGTAAGGGACAAAGTGTACAAGATTACACACAAGAATTTCGAAAAAGAGCATTTGTAGTTGGTATACCTCTCTATACCTAGGAAACTCTTCTCAAATATATAGGAGGTTTGCATAGTTATTTATGTCATATGATATTGATGTTTAATCCAACTAAACTTGAGGAGGTGTGTGTTCAAGAAACTCACATAGAGATGAAGGGGAAGAAGACCAGCAATAACTTTTCTAGGAAACCTTTCAAACCTGATGGAGAGAATTCTAAAGGTAAACACATAGCTTCTGTGAAGAAGGAAGGAGATAAACCTACCTATACTCATTGTCAGAAGAAAGGTCATGATGCTTCCAAATGTTGGAAACTTCATCTAGATCTCAAGCATGAGAAGTTCCAAAATAAAAAAGACAAAAAGACTATTGCAGTAGCGATCCAACATGATTTAGGGTCAGAATCTGGGGATGAAACTAAGGTAGTTGCTACAAGCATTTAAGGTAAAATTCCTTCTTGTTATGTTACAAGAAATAAATTTGTCATTGATGAAAGAAAGAGGAGTGAGTTATTTCATATTAGAGTAATCTCCAAACATACAAAAATTGATACTCTTTTTTATAGTGGATCACAACAAAATCTCATTTCAGAAGAAATTGTTAAGAAATTACAATTGGAAACTAAGTTACACCCTGATCCATATCCAGTTGGATGGGTATGTGATAATGCACAATTAGAAGTTATGAAACATTATAAACATAGGTTTTCCATCACTTCTGGATTTGTGGATGAGGTAGATCTAGATGTGGTTCCATTGGATATTTGTTGTGTTAGCATATATTTATTTTTGTTGCAATTGGTCTTATTGCCTTGAAAATTTCAAGTTTTCATTGGTGAGCAAGTGGTTTTGAAACATTTCTCATTGAAAAATTTGTAAAAAAATTAAAGTCGGTGAGAAAAAAGGTTAGAGGTTTTGAACAAAAAAAGAAGAGTTTTTATGATTGGAAAGGATTTTATTATTTTATAAACATTGGTTTTTTATATGAAAACTTTGTCTTTATAAACCAAGCATTTATTTTTACCAATGTTTTTTTTATCTATAAAATATGGACAAAAGAGGGTTTTATAACAATTTGGCACAAGGCTTGTCTTTGTAAACCAAGTGTTTATTTTCACCAATTTGGCTAAAGGCTTGTCTTTATAAACCAAGTGCTTATTTTCACCAATGTTTTTCACCAATTTGGCAAAAGAGAGTTTTATAATAATTTGGCACAAGGCTTGTCTTTATAAACCAAGTGTTTATTTTCACAATGTTTTTTTTATATATAAAATATGGACTTATTTTTACCAATGTATTTTTTATATATAAAACACAAGACTTGTTTTTATAAACCAAGTGTTTATTTTCACCAATGTTTTTTATATATATAAAAGTATGTGTTTATTTTCACAACGTTTTTTTTATATATAAAATATGGACTTATTTTTACCAATGTTTTTTTTTTTCAGAGGAAAAAATACCAGCCTTTGTTATTCATAGGAATCAAAAGACATCTTATACATTTACTATCTTCTTGACAGACAGAAGGAATAGTAACCAGTTCAGCACATAGACATATAATAGATATTTCTGCAACAGAATCGAGCAAACAAAAGGAAACAAAGTTTGATTGTAGCAAAATTTTCTCATCATCCTTGAAATATCAAGTTAGAATATCCTGTAAAAATCGGAGGTGATCCACAAACATACATTCCTGAGCAAGACCTGCTAGCTGATAGGTCTCAAACATAATAGACAAAGAAAGGTAATATAACTGCTTAACATTCAAATGCTGAAAAAAATGATGGGAATCAGCAGCTAAAAGAGTATAAAATGGTCATGTTCAATGACCATCCCATCCAAATATTCATAGAAGTATCCATATCCCATATCCAGATTCAGAGCCTGCTTTGAGAGGCTATCAGCCAGCATGTTATGCTCTCAGAAGATATGCTTGAAGATCACCGGAGGGACAAGTTGTAGCATATTTTTTATATCATCACACCAATGCATCAGAGTGGGAATGTCAAGGGCTGAAAGTTTGTTAAGCCATGAAATAATCACCATTGAATCACCAAAAATCATATGAATGGGAAGACCCATCATCAAGCTCACTCTAAGAACAACCCAAAGAGCCAATAATTCTTCTCTTGTGTTCGTTCTACATCCACAGCCCAATGAGAAACTGAAAAAATGAGTCTCATTAAGGTAGATCACAAAACCTGCTCCTCCTACATTCATTGTGGCAGCACCATCAAAGTAACCACAAGGAAAAACTTTCTGTGGTTTTGGACCAATCTTCCAGCTTTTAAGAGATTTTTGAGGCACAGGAAAAAGAGTTTGATAACTCTCAACTCTGGATATAAGCAAAAATGCCGATGGCTTCCAATTTTCAAATAAACATTTATTGCAAAGGAGCCAAATAGACCAGAAAACAAAAAGAGGAATATATCTAAACGCAGCAGATCAGGCAGTATTGTTAAACCAGTGAGCTAAAAAGGCCTGAACGGAGTTGAAAGAGGGAAAAGGGAAACCATAACATGCTGCAAAGTACGAGAAAATGTTCACAGTAAAGGGGCATGCCAAGAAAAGATGCCTGATATCTTCGCAGTTTCTTTCACACAGAACGCACCGACTTGGACCAAGAAACCCACGGGAATGTAGTTGATCCCATGTAAGGATCCTTCCATTAACCAAAAGCCAGCTGAAACAGACTATTTTCGATGGGATATTTAGATCCCATAGAATGTCCAATACAGGGTTGCGGTCCTCTAAAATACTGATCGAATAGATACAGTCATATCCTTTTGCAGCACTCAAAGGACCCACGTAATTGTTGTGAGACCAAAGGAGCGAATCGCGCAGGTCCTTTAGACGGATTCTGTTGTATTCCAGCTATCTAATATAATTTTCCCATTGAAATTTTCAATCTTCACTAAGATCAAGCTCTGCAGCAGTGAACCAATACCCTGTAGCAAAGGAGGTATTGTTTCTGGCTTTTTCAAGTGTACATATCCCATAGTCTTCCAGGTAAGCTCTCAAATCAGCTGGGAGAATAAAGGAGCTACCCATGCCAAAAACAGGGTCCACACCGAGACGAATATCTGAACCATTTCCCACTTACCAGAGTATTCCTTTTCCAATCCAAGGCAGAGTTTTAAGAAAGCCTTTCCATATAATCGAGACATTCCGAGTTCTGAAGTTTTTCTCTCGAAGCCAAGTATACAGTGGCTGATTCTTCATATATTTTGTAGAAAGAAGGTGATGCCAAATGCCCGTGTTGTTCAGAGCATTCCAGAAAATTTTCAACCTCAAAGATAAACTGAAACTTGGGAGGTGTTTTATACCCCAGCCACCTTGGGATATAGGACGTGCTAGTAGATGCCAATCTACAAGGTGGATTTTTTTTTGCTTTGCTGATGATCCCCATAGAAATGAAAAGATCATTTTTTTGAGCTTGTCTAAGATAGAGGATGGAATCGGAACAAGGGCCATCCAGAAGACAGGAATACCTGAGAGAACAGATCAAACCAGGACAAGCCGACCTCCCATAGATAATAGTCTATTTGTCCAATGAGAGATACGCTTCTCGAATTTTGTTAAGAGCTAAAGCCAATCCTTGACTAAATAATCTGAAGGCTTCAGAAAGTAACCAAGATAGGTGAAACCCTGATTGAGATGTGTAAATCTGTAGGGAAGGAGGCCTGTTATTCTACCCAGAAAGGCAGCATCCAAGTCATAATGGAGAAAACAAGATTTATCTACATTAATACACATGCCAGAGGCCTCACAAAAAGTATCAAGTAATACTTTGAAAGCTATCCATTCTTCAAATGTACCCATATCAAATAAAATCACATAATCTACGAATAGTAAGTGAGTGAGGAAGAGATGGGGCGAAATCTTGATTCCTTTGATTTTACCATTTTTCTTAGCATCTTCAATCAGAAGGCTGAGACCTTCAATAACCAAAATGAAAAGTAGGGGGGATAAAGGGCAGCCCTGCCTGATTCCACTAGAAGCTGGAAAGAAGGTAGATGGGGATCCATTAACAAGGACAACAAAGTTTGCAGATGAGATACACCCCATAATCCAATTCACTCCCACAAGGGGAACCTCGATCTGGATAAGGATCAAACGGATGAAAGTCCAATTAACCCTGTCAAAGGCCTTTGTCAAGTCCAACTTGAGGATGAGAGAACATTTCCTTTTCAGTTTAACAGTATGAAGGACTTCCCGAGTGATGGCTACATGCTCAAGGATCTGACGGTTCTTCAAGAATCCAAATTGTTGAGGAGAGATAGAGGAGTCTAAAAAGGGTTTGAGCCTTACGGCCGCAACTTTAGAGATCAGTTTATAGCAGAGATTGCACAAAGAAATAGGCCTAAAGTCAGCAAATGAGACAGGATGTTCAACTTTTGGGATAAGAGCTAAAAAGGTGGAGTTTAAGGATGGGGCAACCTTACCCAAGAGTCTTGAGGATTCCACCATATTGACAAGAAGAGGACCTAGAAGATAAAAAAAGGACAGGTATAGCTCAACCGGCCAGCCATCAAGCCCTGGGGCTTTATCTTTTTTGAAATTTTTATTTCCCTCTCAACTTCCGAAAGAGAGACATAACTAGTAAAGGCCTTTTTCCCTTCCCCGATGATATAGGTTGGAAAAAGACGAATAACCTTCAGCTGAGCAGAAAGATTTGTCAAGTGATCATCAGCAAAATATTTTTAAAATAGCGAACCCCAAGAGATTTGATGCTCTGATCATCCGAGATCCAATTACCATCTTCATCTTTTAAATTCCAGATGGCGTTATGATTTTTACAAGCCGATGCCATAGCATGGAAATATTTGGTATTGGCATCCCCATTCACGACCCAGGTGACTTTGCTTTGGAGTCTTGCAGAGTATATCTCATGTTCCATCTGTTTCTGCAAATCAACTTTAAGAGAACTCAATCTGCATTGTTGTTCATTATTTAATATAGCAAATTGAGAAGAAAGTAACAGAGAATTAATTTCTTCCTCCAAGTAAATAGATTTATCCTTCATTTTTTGAGATTCCACCTTAGTCCATGATTTCACTTTTTCTTTAAGAAGACGCAGCTTGGATGAAAGATTATTCATATCATCTAGAGAATCATCCGAATGGATAAGAGGCCATTCAGTATGGATCATATTAATAAAATCCAAATTCCCTAACCAAGAATGATTAAATTTGAAAGGGTAAAGGCAGGGATTCAGTTGTTCTCTCCAATCAAGCAAAATAGGGAAATGATCTGAAATCCCGCATCTATGAGCCCAAACTCTATGTCTAGGAAGAGAACTAATGAGCTGATCCGATAGCAAAAAATGATCAAGTATTTTGGATATGCCTTCTTCCCCCATCCTACCATTCCTCCAAGTTGGGCCTGCATAGGATGGAGCATTATCCACTAAATGATGATCAGAGAATAAATTGGAGAAGAAAGGACCCAGGGGGTCCAGATGCGCTTTGGAACCCCAAATCTCAGAGGCATTAAGTGTTAAGTTCAAGTCACCAGCAAGTATAAGGTTAGGTATTGAAAGAAGGCCACCCGAAGCCACAACATTCTAGAAAGAATCCCGATTAAGATAAGGGCCATAAACGTTTAGGATAGAGATAGGTAAAGTCGAGCCACGTATCGAAACTTTAAGCAAGATACCAACCAAAGTATGGAAAGCTTTACATCTGAGAAGATTTGGATTGCAGCCAGAGAGTATTCCTCCCGAGAGACCATTTGAACTGAGGGCACAAAACTCCCAACTCGGGAACAGCTTGGAGAAGGCAAAGAGGGCTGGGTAAGTACTAGTCATTGTCTCCTGCAGGAGCACAACGTCAGGAGAGAGAGACAAAATCAAGTGACGAAGACTTTTTTGTTTGGATGAGCCTCCCAAACCTCAAACATTCAAAGTAAGTATACGCATCAGATATCAAAATGAACTGGGGTCAATGTTCTAAGGACCCTTTGAGATGAGGAGGAAGGCTTACGAGCCGCGTTTTTCAATCGAGTGGATAAAGGAGTATAAGGGGCTTGGGCAAGAGAAGTAGCATCAACAGACGAATTATGTTTTTTTCTCCTTATAGTGACGTTCTCGAATCAGATGGAATCAAGGGGGAGAACAAAAGGTGACAGAGGAGTTTTATCTGAAAAAATGTTCAGGGATTTTTGTAAAGTAGGGTCTGCAAAAGATGGGGAATCGACAGGGTTGTGAGGAGGAGAGCCTGTCGACAAAGGACCAGCTTTCACGAGAGGAGGGAAGTCCGAAGCATTGAAAAGAGGTCGGCTGGACTCATCAACCAGAGAGGGAACGGGTAAGGTGGAGGCACCAGGAGAAGCAAAAGTAGGACAAGACACCTTAGATAGGGTATCATTGTCCCGAGGACGAGGGCGAGGAATAGTTTCAATAGAAGGGGAAGGTGGTAAATCGAGAGAAGGGAGGTGGAAAATCAACAGAGGAGGGGACCGCGAAGGAAGTGGGGAGACAGGAAACCCCGAGGTTAAGGGTGGGGAGATAGGAAACGAGCCTCTCCCATCAACGCTAAGAGGAGCACCGGTAAAAGTCTTACGAGGGGATGAACAAACCAAAGGCAGGGGAGAAGCTAATGGATTCAGAGAGTCCCTTATAACTTCAAACGAGTCCATAAAAGCTAGTTCAGAATTTGAAGCATCATCAAAGAGTGAACAAGCATTTTTAAGATTTCCAATAGCAGCAACTGGAGGAATCGTGGACTTACTTACCTGGAGGTGCCTTTGGTTCGATAAGGGAGACAGCTATGGTGCAAGAGGAAAATGAGAGCCCAGGGAAGTAGAAGGTTGTCGAAGAGATGGACAGGCCCGTCGCAGATGGCCTGTCTCGCGGCAGCAGCTGCACCATAAGGGGATACCCTAATAGTCGAGCCTTTGAGAAAAAAGGCGCTCATGGCAAAGGATTTCTGTCTTAGCCGGCAGACCTTTAGAGATGTCCAGTTCCACTAGGACTCTGGCGATCCGTTTGTCGTATGTATTCATAAAATCTTCATCGACTACTACAAAATGGCTAATCATGTTCCCTATTCCTTCTAGAAGAGCACGATTCCAAAGCGGGAAAGGCAGCCCAGGCATTAGCGTCCAAAGATGTCATTTTTTAAGCCTCTCACGAGCAGGATCAAAATGTATATGCCACCTGTCTAAAACCAGTGAACCCTTGCCCACTCTCCACAGCCGATTAAGGACAGAAGTGGCATGTGCTTCCTCCAAAAAGATGAAAACAATCCAGCCCCTAACTAGAAGGTTGATGGCTGGAACATATGTCAGGAAAGGCTTCCACTGTTCGGTGGCCCACTCGAACCAGTCCTTTTTATCCATCGTAGGATATTCCAGCCTTCCTATGAGAGCACAGGAACATAAGGTTTCCACTCTGTCGAAGTAAATATCTATGCCCACCACATAACATAATTTACCCTCGAGGGTCTTGTGTGCTTTTGCCGTCCTTCTACGACGATAACGAGTAGTAACTCTAACTGCCGGATCGTCGGAGGACCCATCAAGGGTTTCTGACATAGGGATAGCAAGGGCAAGTCAAAATAGATTTGCCAGACGACAGACAGACAGACAGACCGGGAACCCTCGGAGCACACCCTAGTTAGGAAACAAACCAAACGGTAATCATCCAGGGTTTGTTGACCAAGAAACCCTAACTCAAACAAACCACTCTAAAAAAGACAGCCACAATACGGATAAGCCAACCCCGAAAAAACGAGAAAAGTCCCAAGTGGGTTCACAAGTCAGCCCGACAGTATTGTGTCACAAGCCAGGAATCAAACCCTCGGAAGCCCAATCATACCCACATGCTTTGAAAGCAACAAATCAAATAAGACATACAAGCCCCGAAAATACAAGAGAAGAAGAATCTTTGAGAATGTTTTTTTTATATATAAAATATGGACTTATTTTTACCAATGTTTTTTTTATTTATAAAATACAAGGCTTGTCTTTATAAACTAAGTGTTTATTTTCACCAATGTTTTTTTTATACAAGGCTTGTCTTTATAAATCAAGTGTTTATTTTCACCAATGTTTTTATATATATAAAATATGGACTTATTTTTATAAACCAAGTGTTTATTTTCATCAATGTTTTTTGTTGTTCGTTTATTTTCACCAATGTTTTTTACAAGGCTTGTCTTTTTCTTGTTTGTTTATTTTCACCAATGTTTTATTTTACAAGGCTTGTTATTTGTTTTTTCTTGTTTGTTTATTTTCACTAATGTTTTATTATACAAGGCTTGTCTAAGTGTTTATTTTCACCCATATATATAAAAATTATGACTTTATTTTACAAGGCTTGTTATTTGTTTTTTCTTGTTTGTTTATTTTCACTAATGTTTTATTATACAAGGCTTGTCTAAATGTTTATTTTCACCCATATATATAAAAACTATGAACTCTTATTTGTTTTATTATACAAGGCTTGTCTAAATGTTTATTTTCACCCATATATATAAAAACTATGAACTCTTATTTGTTTTATTATACAAGGCTTGTCTAAGTGTTTATTTTCACCATATATATAAAAACTATGAACTTATTTGTTTTATTATACATGCTTGTCTAAGTGTTTATTTTCACCATATTCGAGTGGATGACGTAAAGATCAAGCAGGAAGGATATCAAAAGAGCGTGACTGAGTTCGTTTTTTCTCATGTCCTAAATTTGCTTGTATCATCAAGAGCTGATCCTCAGCTTTGAGTATGGGGAACCGATGGATGGGATAGGTTTTAGACTAAATTTTTGCAGCAACCAACATGGTAGAGTACCATCATTATAAGCAGACAATCAAGTGCAATTTCTCGAGGACCAGATATATTTTTTTTGGGCTGCACATCAAACTCAGATTGCAATTAACGGCCCAAAGGAGAAAATTTTGATCTCTGCTTTGCTTCTTCTATGAATAAAATTTAGCGAGCAGTTTAAGATTCCCTTTGGCATTATTTGGTGGGAGTTACAGGATGGCTTCTACCTCCTCTTATTAGTCGTCCTCCTCTCCTCGTAGACGAAAGACGAAGCCAAATATTGACTTGAACACTGCAAATCGGTTGAAAGTAATGTCAGTGGATGCTGTTATGGACCAAATTGACCGCGCGATTGCAGCCACAGAGTACGAGCACGATTCCCAGCATTTGAAAGCAGCAGTTTAATCCGATGTAGAAGCCGCTGCCCAAGCTTTCATATCTGCTCGCGGTGCTGTTGTGAAAGGGGATTTCAAATTAGGTATGGATCTCTGCCAGGTCGCACTTCTCAGTCACCCTCCTCACAAAAGTAACGCCATCTCAAAGATATAGACCTTCATTGCTCATATTAAGCAACAACAGACTGCAAGCATAGAAAATTAGCCCTCAATTTATATATGAAACAAATAATATTACAAAAGAAGCTTGATTGGAAGTTCTTGAAAATCAAGGTGACCTGGCTGTTATGAGGTGTGCTGTAAGACAAAGACATAATCCAAAAGAAACCGCAGATTTGACAAGTATCCAACAGCTGAAAAATGCTATCGATTTCAATACTCATTGAGGCTTACTCGATGTCATTAAACAATGAATGTATATGGGAGATCGCCCTGTTTTTCAGTTTCTTGCTTGGATAGCTAAGGCAGCCCAAGGAAAGCCTGCTAAAATTGACAATGACAAGATCCCTGAGAGACTATTACGAGCAACGTAATGTATGCCATGACATGTTGATTCCCTCTTGTAAGATCGCTGATTGTTTAAGCTTCTGCTATGACAACTTTGAGACATATCCTCTGTGGATTTTCCCTCACCGTCTACCCAAGAAAAGGACGAGTTGTATCAGCTCGTGAATCTAGTTAATTTAAAACTCCTGCAAATCAAATGGAAGATCAATGGTGCAGGTGAATCTACCCTAGACCATCCAACGACTAAAATTCATTCCGCAATGCGAAATAAACTTGCTTGGGGTTAAAATGGGAACACGTGTTTGCACAACATGGTTGAAAAAATTGATCAACGTTCCATATTCAATCTGTGGATTGAAAGTATGGTTGATTTAATTTCTAAAAAATCACCGAAATTTTAAATGGTGAGCAACTTGGAACATGTGTTTGCCTGATCCTTGTTTTGGTATATTTATTAATGGTTGTCAAGTATTCCGCCGATTTCCAACAACTGAAAGCTCAATCTCGTTGCTGATTATTCAGAGGGAGCATTTCTCAGCAGAAATTCAATGCTTTTTTAGTGTAATGGTAGGCGACATTATGACATTGTTGCAATATAAAGAATAACTATATCTTGCAAAATGTTGTGAAGTTGAGTAGTGAACACATGTATCAGCAGGATGTGCAATGATTTGCTCGTTTTTAATGGTATACAACTTAGTAATCTTGTCTATATTTTGAATTGCTTGTGATTTCTTTTGACGAAGAGGAACAAGGAGGCATGTGGAAAGAAAGCGATGGTCCCAAAAATGAAATTGCAAGGTTGAATATGCAACTTCTCGAAAAGGAGGTTGGATATATTCTTCAGAAAGAGTAGCATTGGTCAACTAGAAGAGCAGATAGCAAAAGTCAATTTAAAAAAGGGGAGCTTTTGATTGTACATGGAAAGGAACGAGAAGCATTGCGTATTGCTGGAGAAGAAAAATCAAAGTTTGGTAACAAGATAGATAGACTTAAAAGCTGAATTGTTAGCTTCAAATGATCAAATCAAATCTTTAAATGATATTAATAAACAACAAATAGAGTATCAAATGTTAATTAAAGCAACATGGTTAATTTTTATAAAAATCACTCTTTTAGTCGTTTGGTTCAAATAGCTGTTACCGCTAAACCAAGAAGAATTTTTAGAAACCGAGAAAGGTTTTTCTTAATAACATACCTATATGCAATAAACTACAGGTTTTATAGTTTGGAAGAATCGAAGTCATCTTCACAGAGAAATTGTCCATAATTTCGCAATCCTATATGAATCATCAAATTCAAAAACAATTTCTGATGATCTGGAGGTGAATATGAGAAAATTAATACATAGGTTCTGTAGGTAACATGGCCAATGAAAAAAAACACTCTCATATTTCACACTACTTTCACCAGTTGAGATATGGAGGTGGGGCTTGGAAGCCTATTTTTAAGCAGTCCGCTTCCTGAAATGAAGCAAATCAATTGTAACTCTTTATATTTTTTGAGTTTAGTTAGATTTCGAATTTAATACTAGGTAGAGGTTGTTTTCCTATATATTGAGATGTATTTGATAAATCTAGTGTTGCATTTTCAAGAGAAGAGAGGTTCTTCATTGTAATAGGTTTCAGTTTTTCAGTAGATGGATAAAAATTGCAAAGATGGAAGGTTGAAGTTTCCATGGAAGACATTTCTTGTGCCATCTTTTTCTTCAGTAAGTGATATTCTTGTGACTGTTTATCTGGTTTTCCCACTCCATTTTGCCTTGCTTTCATGTTTGAGCATTAGTTTTATGAACTAGAACTCATCTTGCATGCTCTAGTTTCATTTGTTCAAGCATTTCAAACAATTTTATGCTAAAGTCTTGCAAATCTCACCCAATCTTGGTGCTCTGCTTGATGGTATGTCTTCTTTGCCTTCTAATTGACCTACAAAAATCCTCAAGACAAAGAAAATGGTGTCTACTTGTCCTCTATCCAAGATCCTTTCAAACCCCAACCTCTTGAAACCAAACTCAGATCTGATTGTTGACTCCATTGCCCATTGGTCTCCTCCATGACTATCCCACCAAATTTTTTTAAAACAAACTTGTCATAATTGTCCCATCAGAACTATGACATTTTGAGTATCATTGATTGAATATCTTGAGTGAGAAAACTTTGTAGATAGCGAGATATCCCTCTCTGATTATATTGGGTTAGAAATATAGTCTAAAGTGTTTCTGCTATTACCTCGAGGCTTCCTTGACACAACCCAAGGAAAATATGAGTGCTAACAAATTCGTGCTGTTGTTGGGGAACGAGGGTTCAAATATTCCCTGGGTATGAATGACAGCGTTTCATATTTGATTGTTGATGGTGAACAACGCTCAAGCATCAAGAAGGTTGTGCATCTTTCACCTGGCGACTTCACCTTCAAATAATCCAGTTTCAGAATTTCCTGTGGCGACTCCACAATCAAAGGTTGCAAACTTTGAAGATCTGGTTTAGTTTCTTCATTGGTCAAGATGGTTTATTTATTTGCAAGGTATGCTCCTATGAATCGTGCTCACATTCCCAACTTTCCAAATCAAATACCTAATGTAGATTGGAAAACATGTCTTCTAAAATTCAAAAATCAAAAGGGTACTGATAATGCTTCCCTTCATTTGGTTAGATTTCATATGCATATACATAAGCTAGGAGTTAAATTTGATGAGGATTCTTTAATGAAAATGTTCATGGTCAGTTTAAAAGGAGATGAAATGTCATGGTATGAGGGATTACCTTCAGAAATTTTATGTTCCCTTACCTATTTTCATACAATATTTCATCAACATTTTAATGACCAATACCTTTCCTTGCTGCTAGTTCAAGATTGTTGCATGCATGCTAAAGGTTTCATTGGGGATTTGGAAAACATGTATGGTAATGGTGAGTTTATGGATGAAGAGATTTTATAAATATTACATGAGAACCCATTTTAGAAAAAAGAAATACAAAACCGTTTCCTTGACATTCAAGAAAATTCCCAGCAATTGATAATGTCTTCTTTGACTAAAAGAGACATAAGCCAAAACTATGATTCAATTGGCTACATTTATTTCCTTTAAATAGATGATAATTTGCAGCTGTCCTGTCAATATTAGTGTGACCAAGAGGGAAGTTGGGACTATCAATCAAATCCTTCCTCATATTATTCAACTTCTGAAATTTTCTTATAAGAAAAGGCTTCCCATTTCCAATCAGAAAATTCACTTTTGTAGCAGCAATTTCTTCAAATTTCTAATACTTATGTGGGTGATTACATAAAGAATTCTAATTCTGGAAAATCTCAGTCTTGTAGTCCTTCCACATGTTTATTTTCTGAAATTGTGAGTAAAGAGGAATCAAATTTTGAGTTAATAGCTGAAGAAGGACCTTTATGTGTTTTTCAAGCTCAAGTTTCACCTACAGATTTACATGACCATATAAATCCCTCTTTGCTTGTGGAAGATGCGAAGGATGAACAATCATGTGATGAGTCTCAACATATAGAAAAACCAACAGTTTGCATTGACAAATTAAATAAAAAAGAAGAATATGAAGGTTTTCAAATGAATGTTTCTTCCTATTTTTCGAATTCATAAATCTTTTGTCAAGAAGAAATTTGGTTGCTTGATTCTATTAAAAGAAAATATGATATTTCTTTTGAAATGCATGAGAAGAACCAAGTTGTAGAATCATAATTTTTAAATGAAATTGTGGACATCTCATTTGAGAACTGTCATGAGAATTCCCTTCAAGATTCTTTTAAAAAATAGTTTGACAATGTGCATGAGGAGTGGCATTTTGAGTAGCCTTGTCATGAGAAACAAGTGATTGAGTATTTTGAAAGTTGTCATGATTTTTACAATCCGGTGGATGACTCACATGGATAAAATTTTCAATTGGGGTAGTTGGTTATGTGTTTGCAGTAAGGATCAAGTCTTTTATCATAACTTGTTACCATTATGTTCATATGTTCTAATTTCAACAAGCATGAGGAATAAGCTCGTTTATTGGATCAGTTGCTTGATTGGATTAATTGGAAGTTAGATTTTACTTGATTGGGCATTGGTTCTCAGTTAAGTAGGATAGGTAGGTGTGAATAAGATTGACATGGAAATAATTTATTTTAGCAGTTTTCAGTTTGATTTCAGTTTCAGTTTCAAAGTTAAGGTTTGCAGTTACAGTTGGTTTTAGTCTTCAGAGGAAGGATGGGTGACAATTTACATGTTACAGAAGGGATTTGTTTGCAAAATGGTTTTAGTGATGGTTAATGGTCAGAGTAGGTTGAATATTTCAGAGAAATATTGAGAGCATCCCAATGGATTTGGAACTTGGTGTATGAGGTTCTTTGCTACCTTGCAGGGAGGGTAGAATCCCTAATTGGAGCTAGTTGTTAGCACTAATTTATTTTTGCCATAGTTGGTCTTATTTCCTTGAAAGTTTCAAGTTTACATTGGTGAGCGGGTGGTTTTGAAACTTTTCTCATTGAACAATTTGTAAAAAATTTCAAGTTGGGGAGAAAAAACGTTAGAGTTTTTGAGCAAAAAGAGAAGAGTTTTTTTATGATTGAAAATGATTTTATTATTTTATAAACATTGTTTTTTATATGAAAACTTTGGATTTATAAACCAAGTGTTTATTTTTACCAATGTTTATTTTTTATATAAAATATGGACAAAAGAGGTTTTTATAAAAAATTGGCACAAGACCACTCGTCACCGAGAGAATCCACACATAGACCTACCACATCAACAAACAATTCAAGCCAGCAATCAAAGCGCACCATCCAATCCCAAGAAACCAAGCGCCAAGCTCCCAAAGAATATATACCATTGTTCCTTGATATATATTGAAATTTCCTGTGCATATAAACAATGACAAATTTTTTTATTTAGTGCATGTGGGATAATGTTTTCATCGTAAAAAACAAACAAAAATATGAAAACACATATGTAAATGTGACATATCAATGGTAAATAAATTTTCACTGGTGCGTGCATTACTTTACCATATTCAAGTGGATGAGGTAAATATCATGCTGGTAGGATAGCAAAAGAGCGTGACTGAGCTCATTTTTTCTCATGTGCTAAATGTGCTTGTATCATCAAGAGTTGATGCTCAAATTTGTATATGGGGAACCAATGGCTGGGAAAGGTTTCAGACTAATTTTTTGCAGCTACCAACATGGTAGAGTACCATCATTATAAGCAGAAAATCAAGTGCAATTTCACCAGGACTAGGCACATTTTTTTCTTGGGTTGTGCATCAAACTCAGATTGTAATTAATGGCCCATAGGAGAAAACTTTGACCTCTTATTTGCCACTGCCAGGAATTAAATTTAGCGAGTAGTCTAAGATTCCCTTTGGTATTATTTAGTGGGAGTTGTAGGATGACTTATGCTTCCTCTTCTTATTCATCCTCCTCTCCGCATAGACCAAAGGCAAAGCCAAAGATTGACTGGAATGCTGCAAATCGGTTGAAACTAATATTAGTGGATGTTGTTATGGAGCAAATTGATAGCACGAATGCGGTCACAGAGTACGAGCACACTTCCCAGCATTTGAAAGAAATAGTTAACTCTGATGTAGAAGTCATCGACCGAGCTTTCATATCTTCCTGCACTGTTGTTGCGAAAAGGGGATTTCAAATTAGGTATAGATCTCTCCCAAGTCACACTGCTCAATTTCTCTCCTCACAAAAGTAATGCCATCTCAAAGATACTGACCTTCATTGCTCATATTAAGAAACAATAGGATGCAAGCACATAAAATTAGCCCTCAATTTATATATGAAACAAATAATATTACAAAAGAAGCTTGATTGGAAGTCAAGAAAATGAAGGTGATCTGCCTATTATAAGGTCTGCTCTAAGACAAAGATGTAATCCAAAAGAAACCTCTGATTTGACAAGTATCCAATAACTAACAAATGCTATCGATTGCAATACTCATTCAGGATTACTGGATGTCATTAAACAATGTAGGTATATGGGAGATCATCCTCTTTTCATTTTTTTGCTTGGATGGTTGAGGCCACCCAGGGTAAGCCTGCTAAAATTGACAATGAAAAGATCCATGAGAGACTATTATGAGCAAAGTAATGTATTCCATGGCATGTTGATTCCCACTTGTAAGATCACTAATTGTTTAAGGGTATGTGCAAGCTGATGAGGGTCTCTTTTGATGCGTTAGATGCAATAGAAAACTGAAAAAACATGCATCCATCAACTTACATGGATGTTTTTAGACACTTACAAAATGAATCTTGCGATGAGTAAAAAACAGGAAATGTAGGAAATTGAATGACGTTTCCAAATATATAATTTTTTTCTATTGAAAATGTTATTAACTATATAAAGTTAGATATTTTTTAATGGGCACTTTTTATTTTTGGGACAAATTATAAGGTATATGTTTTTGTGGGTGCAACCTTTGAATGACTAAATGATGGAATAAACTTACAAAAACTGGTAGACATATAGAGAACATATAGTACTAGTGCACAACTATTTTTCTAATATTTTTTTTTTTTAATTATCTAAGAGATCAAACCTCGAAAATAATATGTCAATTGTGGGTCCAGTGTTTGAATGTCTTAATGCAATTATTTGGAAATGGGTTTTTACAAAAAATAATAAGGTATCCCAGAGAATATTCACACTCGAGTACCTCATTTCTTCACCATGCCTTCCCATGTCTTTGTAGCGAGCTCATTTCTCCAGTAGAATCGCCATAGAAAATTCCGAATAGTGGATTCTTTGAAGGTGGATTTTCCAAGTGAAAGATGCACGACTTTCTTGATGTTTGACCATTGTTCACCATCAACAATTAAACCTGAAATGCTTTGTAGCTCCTTGGCCACCAGTATTTCCAGTAGATTTGTCTTCCAAAGTATTTGAGTGGAGTCTCTAGAGCATATACAACCAACATGTGTCTAGGACTGACTGCTCAACTAAGTCATAGAAATAAAACAATGTTGTTTTCCGGAAAGGATAATGGCAATTTGTTCCCAGGAAACAGTGTCAAGATGTTATCACCCAATGATTTTCCTATGGTTGTGGTAGGAGATCACTGGGGTAACCATTTCAAACCAATATTTAGACTGTATTGCAGCCTATACAGTGAGTTAGGGCTCTCTCTTTGTCACAATAACATTCACATACAGATATGGATTTAAGAAAGCATTCGGAGGGCTATATTTATGATGGGAACAGATTTGTTTATAAATTTAAATATTGTAAGACATAGAGATATCAAATACCATTCGGCAATGTAGTCACAATCTAAATCATTCAAGGATATTACAACAAATAATGAACAATGGTATTCCCTTTTGTAATCTGAGGAAAAGTGAGTGTAATATTTAGTCAAATATCTTCAAGTGGTGGTAGTAGAGAGGAGAAAAAGTCAAGTGCAGCAAGAGGCACCTATCTACGGATGGATCTCTTGAAAAAACCTTTGGCAAAAAAATAATAAGGGTAATGACAGAAATGGAGCATCTAACAAGGATGGATTCCACAACAATCATTATAGACACATTACGAATGCTATATCTGATGGAAGGAGCACTTAATGAAACAAATTCCTCACATACAGCTAGAAAGCATTAGCATGAATTTACACATATGAAAATGATGCAAACTAGAAACACAAATTGAATATGAACACTATGATGAATTTCAGAAACTCAGAGAAAACAATTATTAATACTTCCAAGAAAGTTTACAGAGCTACAATCCAAGCACATAGGATTCAAAAAATGAAATTCAAACCATTACTCCTCCATAGAGGTTACATTTATAGTCCTATGGGCTCCCAAGACCAACCTAGAAATAGAGACAAATTTAGTTAAAATTTGGGAATCAATCCCGAATCATCATTGCAAATCCTAGCAGCTTTGAGGTGGCACATTGACCATGATTTCTACACAGAACTGGAAAAATGGAAAAACATGCATGCTTGATTAAAACAGTAATGCACCATCTGGGACTCAGGCTCACTTGAATGAAAATAATGGTGCAGGGAACCTCCAATGGTTTTATGCTGACTAAACCTGACTTGTCCCTTAATGTTCATCATTTTGGAGCATGTAGAACATACTTGGTCCTTCCAAACTTCTTGACCTCTTTCTACTGATCCGCAGTGGGTAATTCTAGAGTGGATGTTTCCTTTGAAAGCACCCGCATTTACACATGATCCCTATATTGAAAGTCTGACAACAATACACACGTGGCCCTCAAAGTGAACAATATTTTGAAATCATTTGCCATCTTTCCAACAATCATTTTTCCCGACAAAGAATGTTGCACATTTTCAAATTTGGAATGGTCTGAGCTACAATGAATCAACAGGTCGTAGTATTGTTTTTGTGGCCACATGCCACCCTTTTCCTGGAAGAAGAATGGAAATCCAATTTTGACCAAAGGGTCAAACATTTCTATAAATACTTTGATCTCATGAGCCATGATATCAATCTTGGCCTTGACAGTTTGCAAATGATGGTACTGATTTACCACTTTCCTGGCCCAGGTGATGACATAAATCCTATCCTTTATGCCTGTATTTCTGATGTCGTCTTCTGTTATCCCATTTATAAACTCTATAACATTTTTAGCATGGTCAACGGGTTTCATATTTATCTTTACTTTGACAGCTTTAACACTCTACTTGGATGTCTATATAACCCTTTCTTTGTCCACAATGTAATCTAGGTAGGGCCTCAACTTGGTGTCCTCTGATACAAGGGAATCCCATATTAGGTACTTCTCCCCCTAGACTATTGCTTTACCTATGAACTGATGTATCAAATTCTCATTCTTGGCCATCAAGTCGGCACATTTTTCCTCCCAGATCTTTCTTTCTCGTTCTTTATCCATTGCTAAGCCTTCCAGGTTCTTGTTTTAGTGCTTTAACCCTGTTATCTCCAACTCATTCAGAATTATTTGTGCCAGGGATTGAACGATGGAGAAGTCACCAGGGTAAGTTGTGGGAGGAATGGCTACCTTTTCAATTTATTCCCCCCTCTCTTATAATTCCTCGTCCTTCTCCTGTAACCTTTTCTTCCAATCATCTACTTTGGTCTTTAGGGCCTTCTCACTCTCCACTATGAGGGTTATATCCTTATACCATTGCTTCTCTTTTTTTATGAATTTGAGTAGCTGGTCCTGGAAATCTACAAGATTACCATTCAAGCTCTCTTTCTCCTTTTTAAGCTCTAATATCTCTGAAGCTTGGATTGGTTGAGAAGCTGAAATCTTCAACTTTTTCTTCAGCAGTTGAATGGTGTCCTCTTTCTCCTTTAGTATCTTTTGGGTGCCCTCCCATTCATCAAATTAGTTTTCAACCTGCAATAAGTATATTTGAAGATTCTTGATCTGATCATGGTGGGCCCTATTCTCTACATTCTGTTGCTTCAGCTGGTTTTCAATTCTACTCTTTATAGTATGAAACTTGGATATCTTGAGAGTTGAATTCAGCAGATCAGTGTGAATGATATCCCCTGTCTTCTTATGAAGGTGGATCATGTCTAGAATAGGGATTTAATCCAGATTAATCTTCATCTCGACTACCTTGTTACTATAATCTATGTCTATATTTAATTTATTATGCTTATGATCTCTAACTGAAACTAGATACACCTCCTGGACACATGCCTTCCTTAAAAATTACGACATTTGTCAAAGGACGGGAAAGCCATCACGACGCCATGAGATGCCATCAGTACCCTAGGTGATGCTACAACTATTTGATAAATGGGAAGTGGATTTTGTGGGACCCATCAATCCTCTATGAAAACAGATGGGTGTGTGATATATCATCACAATGAGAGACTACTTAACGAGATGGGAAAAAGAAACACCAGTGATTGATGGTACCACTGCAACAATAGCGAGGTTTCTCTTTGACAATATAGTCACTCGGTTCTTCTCTCCCAAAATATTGACGAGCGACCAAGGGAGCCACTTTATAAATCACACGATTAGCACAATGATGGAGGAATTTCAAATCTAGCATGGAACATCCATCATATTAAAGAAAAGTACTTCCAATATGGAGATATGGTTCTCTTATATGAAAAAAAGTTCGCAAAGCACATGGGTAAGCTATAAATGGATTGGTTAGGATCGTACGTGATTCATTTCATCACTGACGGAGGTGTAGTGGAATTACATCAATTAGATGGTGCATTGCTACCGAATCTAGTGAATGGAAGTCGCCTAAAACCATCTCAAGATAGCCAGGTGTGGAACCATGAATGAAAATCCACGCAGTAATTAAAAAAATGATGATGATGCAGAAAAAAAAGAGAAGGAGGAAGGAAATCACAGGAGAATGAGTCGACATAGGGGAAATGAAGCGCAAATCATAGCAGGAAGGAAGCTTAGTGACATCCAACAAAGAGAAACATAATCAAATCGAGAAATAAATGCAACAATTAAAACCGATGAGTGACAAAACAAGTGGATGAGGCGTGCATTTATGAGGAATTAGACCATTGGATTTGTAGATTCAGAGACAGATTCGGTCGATAGTTGGAGGTATTGGTTATGATGTTCAAAATCATTCACACAATATCTCTCAAGGTTATAAGAATTGGCAGAGGGAGGGTTGTTTTGAACCATTGTAACGATTGAAAGCACAAGAGAGTGGAAAGGAAAATGTAGGAGAGAATTGCAGAGCACAAGCGTGACAGCTTAGTAGCGATGGCCTAGATAATTTGAAGTAGTATTACACATGGATCCCCTCCATCGAGTACACAAATCGTATAAGAGACACTAGATCTCCAGGGCGGTAGAGGCAGAGACGGAGGTCGACCCATCTATAGGAATATATTAAACCCACTCACAACTTAGGATAAAATAATTAATCATTATTTGATTAATTATTCACCCACTAGCTTAATTAGTTGGCATCCACTTGCACCTTAAAGTCAATACATGCCATCTATATCCTAGGAATGATTTATTTCCAATTCTGGGTTGATCTTGACCACCTTTTGACCATCCAGCATTAGTATATAGGACTTTACAACAGATTCTGCGTTATTCTGCTTTTTCTACTTTTCCTGCTTTTCTATGGATAAGATAAAAGCTAGTCAACTAGGAAACTGGGAGCTTTTGTTTCCAACCCATCCTCCATTAGTTTTTCTCCATTTTCTAGGATTAGCATGTTATTTCCATCTCCTTGAAAAATCACTCATGCCTTTTCCAACTCGTGAGGTTCTTGATAGATTTAGTAAGTGCTTTATCCACCTATGGGGGTTTTTATATATTTTGGTAAGTCATCCTTTTTGAGCTTTACGAGTTGTTTCCATACAATTCGATTTTCCTATGAGGAATGTACTATTTATGTACACTATTATTCATCATTATTCAATGGAAGGATACACACCAATATTCATCTCTTTATTCATGTGATTCAGTCTCTTTTCTTCTCTCTAGTTTTCCTGTGTATGCTTGTGAGAATTCTTAGTAGCAAGATCTATTTCCTGTGCTTCTTCTTAGCATCATTGCACATAGCATTGATCTATTATTTCTACACCATCATCGATGGGAGGATCAGACTCTATCACACCAAAAGGCCTGACAACCAATGATATTCGAGGGTATGTACCACCATGAAAGGCAGGTGCATCATCAGTTCGAATATTTAAGAATAAACACTATAACATTAATTTGTCGGTGATACCAAAGGGTGTACATGTCACCATGAATATCATAACATTCTTGCATAAATTGCAATACAACAACCATGACATTTTGTCATATCCAAAATGCATCGTAGAACCATTCGATAAGAAACCGCAAGGAGAAGGAGGTCCGATCATTTGGGTTTGCAGCGGTCGAGATTGTTCAAAATTACCCATATGCCACATTTTAGTCGATCAGTAGAAGTGAATGCATGTGCCAAGAAAATTCTAACATGCTTCCATGGTGGATACCTTTGGTTGGATACTAAGGTGTCAGTTATGGATGACCTAATTTCCCAAATCACTAGACTACCTAAGGAAGGAGTTGATCCATCACAGTATTTCATCGACAAAGATAACAAGAAAAGGTTGGTTGTGAAGCTAAAAAAGAAATATGATGTCATTCCAGACAAGCGGGCATATGTCATCTGAACCATTAATGACAAAGTCCTTAGAGTCACAACAAAGCTACTCACTATGAAAGATGTGTGGAAGAACCGACCCAACCAATACACATCGGCAGTGCGTGCATGTGCAGAGTAGTGCATAGAGGGGGTCCAAATGAACTGGTCCTTGTTCATGTTGAACCAATTGATGGAAGACACCATGATGTTGCAAGAGGGGAAGAGGCCATTTATGTACTCATGGATGTTGATATTGATCATGCTTGTGGGTTGGATAGAACCCACTCACTACCATGGGATGGATGTTAAGGAAGTTAGAATGTGAAAGGGCACATGGTACCATGAATTATGGGCGCTTGATGTTAAGGAGCGGAAAATTGACTGCAACACCCAATTTTACTTGTATTATGATGGAATTTGGGATGTAGCAGGAAAAATTTAGTGCCTCACCAGGGAGGATGTGACAAAATATAGAAGAGTGGCATGATTTGCAATGGGGTGACATGCAGTACACATAAAGGTGAGGTAGGACATGGACTACCAATGGCTCACAATAACATAAAAATTGGTGGATGAAGAGTTATATGCTATCATCGATGATTGGATGGTATCATGGAAGGTTCTGTCCATACTAAACGAGTTATCAGACACTAAGGGAGGGTCACCACGTATTATTATAGCAAAGAAAGAGAAAGAACAAGCCAAAGGTTCCAAAGAAGAGACACAAGCAGACTCATCATCCACTCCGATGGATTCGTAGTTGGAAGACAAGTGGAAGAAGGGATAATGAAGAGAAGATTTGAGAAAGGGGAAGAAATCAGTGCACCAAAAATGGCAAAGGATCAAATACGTCACATACTGGCTGCAATTACCACTGTGACTAGTGAAAGCCAAGCTGAATTAAAGAAGAATTTGACGATGTTATTTAACCAAGTCAAGGTACTGCTGCAATCCCTAAAAAATGAAATTCTTGAGAAGGTACCACGGACTGATGTGTGGAAAAGAGAAGCATAGATAAGTACTGGAAAAATGGTGCGACTTGTGCAGATTCCACCCTGCGCACTGAAAATGGGTAGTGAAAATATCGATGCAACCGTGCACTAATTTGATGTGATTAGTATCAGCATTAATGAGATACCAATGAATATGCTAGCATGATTACAAAATGTGGCAAGATAAGAAAGATCATACCTAGAGGAGATTGTGCATGACTAGCTAGTCCAATCACGTAAGAAGATTACATAGGATGAAGCTGAGATGGCATGGATGAAGACAATACATGAATCAATCATTGTTGAAGAGAAAAAAACATATGATGATCAACAACGAATTGAGTGGGAGATCTATGTTTCCTATGAATACATTCCAGAAATTACACTAGAAATGTTCACTGAAACAAAAATACTGAGATTAGGACAAATAGTCACTGATCTAAAGAAGGGTAAAAAAGAGATGGAAGCATGCACCATGCTAAGCACACCTCCAGAACTAATAACAACGGATAGAAGTAGAATCGGTGTAAAAACGACACATATTGAAGAGATCTAGAAGGAAGATAACTCCATTACAGAGGCGACGACAAAAATATGGACCATCATTGTCAAATATGAGCAACTACAACAACTTGAAGTGCAACTTAGTGAAACCGAGGAATAACTAACGTCATTGCAAAGCTCCTTGAATAAAATTCCCCCAATTACACAAATTTCCAAGGCTACAGAGCTATAAATATTACTACAATGGGTGAAGAAATCTAGGGAAAGGCACCAGCAGAGGATGACGCAGCTGAAAAATTCCAGGAGGACGCAAGGAAACTAGAATGTAAAACCATGGACTATCTCACATAGACCAAGGATGCACAAAAAAGGTGGATCATATTTCATATGAACACCCGAAAGATAAATATGTTGAATAGTGCGCAACACTAAGTGCGACAGTCAAAGAAGAAGTTGACCACCTTCAGACGACACATGACAGGTTAAAGACCCAGTTGAATAAAACCACTATATCCAGTTGATGTGGCTCGAGGATGAGCCACAATTTTTTGTTGGGGGAATGTTGGCAGGTGGATAAAGTGTGTAAGGTATGACAGAGGAGATGGAGACAAGTGTTGAAACGTATTGCGCAAGAAGAAGTTACCGACAAGTATGGTCGACTCGGTTGCAAGTACTTAGACTGATGGTCCAATTTAGTTAGAATAGATACTTATGAGGACCTTTTTGTAAAGGAGAAATATTATAAATAATATTAGGAATTTAGTTGATAGAATCCTGGAGTTATCAGATGAACGAATTATCGAGAGTTGTATCTTTGTCTTGTTACGATTTGTTTGTAATCTACGGATGAATTGGGTTGGTCTGGGGATTTCGACCAGGAGGATATATTTTGACCCTCGAAGATTAATATGAGATGAGCATTGTGGAAAACTCTATCTTTGTGTTAATCGATGATGTGATGTATGAATGATGTGACATGTGAAAGATGTGATCTACCTCCAACCCATTAATAATTAATAATAAATGAAAGGATACACTATTGATTTTTTCTGAGAAGCACCGAGAGCCCTTCTCCTAGGATAATGGGACCAGCTGGTTTGGGGCCACAGTGAAGACTCAACCCAGTGTTGAGTGACCATTTTGTTAAATGGTAGATATCTGGTCTAGGACCATGATATAGACCCATCTCTGCCTTGGGTCGACTCAATCTTGTGTTGAGTAGACATCTTGTCCAGGACCACGATGTAGACTAGTATAGGACTGGTAGACTCAAATTAGTTTCGAGTAGCCATTTTCCTAGAGAATGAAGACACTGTAAGCCCTAGATTGGGTATGGGCATGTGTGTGGCACCCCGACCCTCGATCTATGGGCTTGGTGTGCTTCTCCAAGGATTAGCTACCCTTGGTCAAGCTACCCTAGTACCAGATCTAGGTGTCACACAGTGTGTGAGATAAAATAATTAATAACTCTCTTGGTTTATAATGATGTAATTTTGAAATAAAAAAGGACCACAGGGGCACTTGGAAAACTGAAAAGTCAAAAGTCAAAATAAATAAAGACTTGTTGACCACAGGAAAATGACCACAAGTGAAAGTCAAAATAAATATGGACTTCTTATATAAGTCAAAGATAAATAAAAGGACCTTTATGGTAAAAGCTAAAAGTGAAATTAGGGAAATATTAAAATATTATTATTTTTATCTTTCCTAATTTGTTATACACTTACAGGTGAATGAAGGCTATTTAAGAAGATGAAATCTTCTCATTGTCACACACACTTGGCTTCCACAGGTACAATTGCTCCAAAGAAGAAGATTTTGGTTGTTGTTTAGGAAGAAGAGAAAGTTTTGTGTATGCCCTAGCATTCTAGCTAGGCATCCACATGTATCTTTGGATAAAAACCCTAATCTAGGGTTTCACCAAAAAGAAGGATTCTGCAAGTCTATGTTCTTCACAAGCTAGGGTTTTTCCCGAAGTTTTCATCGTCTTCATTTATAGGCTTGGACAATTTTCTACATGATTTTTTGGGAAACCCTATTCTTATGTAGGTTGCTTCTCTTCTCCTCATGGGAAGCTCCTTCTAGGTATTGGAACTTTCGACTAGCTTCATGAGTATCCACTAGACACACCATTTTAACGGTTGCTAAGACTACTAACCTACCGTTGGGGAAGCCTACATGATTACCCATAAGGTTCAGGGTAGCAGCCCACTGACCCATCAGGGATGTTGGGTTTGTTTAGACCCTCAGAATCCCAACATCCAACCCATATAGGGATGCAGTGTACATAGCTCACATTAGGGGAATCTCTTAGCCCTCCAGGATTATAGTTTAGGGTCACGAGAAGCCTCTTGAATATTACAACAGGGATTGGAAGGAGTTTCGGGTAGTAGTAAGATTGCCCAATTGGTAAGAATTCTTGCATGTCACACGGGTGACCCGGGTTCGATCCCTGGTAACGACGTATTTAAAAATATTTTGGAAAGAAAACCACCTTACTTTATCTTGAAAACCCCATCAAAGTATCCAATAGGCTCTTTGAAAAACCCTAACAAAGGCTTTTGGAAAGAAATCCTCGAACTGGAAAATGATATTTTATCATTTTTTTCACCTTCATACCCGTGTTCTAAAAATCCGAGGAACGCGCCACCACTACTTACACGACTACAACATAATTCAAAATGATATTATAAAAAACAATCCTATTGCGATGCAACCACACCTTCCATGTTACATAGACAAGCAACTCCTTGAAAACATTATGGAAGTGCTCGTCGACCCATCTCTTTATGTTGAAGTTGAAGGAGACTGACAGTCTCTTTCTTAAGTAGATTTGAATACCTTATCAAGTCCAGGCATCTGATCTAGGGAAGATTTGATAAAAGTATGGGTAGACAGACTTTATCAGTATTGGGCATTTTATCTCGGGCAGATATGAGACAAAGTGGCAATGTACAACTGGGTTTAATTTAACAATGGTTAGAACCAGAGGGCATCTTAGGCAGAACTAAAATCATGGGTAGATAAAATTTGTTCATAGGCACACTGTCTTAACTTTTGATAAATCAATTCTTGATTTTGGGCAGGCCTTAAACTCTTCTGGCCAAGCAAATTGGAAATTTGGGAAGGCCCCAACTTGTTGGTGATCTAAGAATTTATAAAATATGTGTATTTTATTTGATCTGAGAATTTATTTGACACTTTGATTTTATTAGAAAGTCTGTTCAAGGTAGATCTAGAAACTTTCACAGTTTATCTAACAGACTATTTTTGTTTAGATCTGGAAACTTACACTACTAGGGTTTGAAACCCTTCTCTGAACACTTATTGAGAAAATTTATTGTAACTGTGGTTTATTCCAGACCTGGGGTTAAGGAAAATTTTGAAGAAATTCCTAATTCATCTCATTCATGAGATGAAACATTAATGCTTTTGGGGTTTTTTTCCTTTAAAGGGTTCACCAATGAAAAATATTGTGTCCATGTGTGCTGATGTGATGAATGTGGTTTTTACTGCACTGCTGATTTGTTTATCAGAGCTTAGCATGTTGTTACGGAGAGAAATTCCTATGGCCTAGGGTACCACAACAAACATATTGACTCCAGAAATCAATCCTTCCCTATATGCAAGAGAAACCAAACATCTAACACTAAAGGAACTTGATTCGTACGTTATTTTGGACGGTTGATGTACATCCCCGTTGAGCTTTTCCACTCTCACTTTTATTAGAAATTTGCTTCCTCAACATTCAACAAACAAGACAAGCATGCTATATATAATTGTGTTAGACCTACTCTAGCATATATAATCAATAACATATAAGCATTTACAAGCATCCATGGATCACATACTCATTTAAATACACATTATTGGATAGGAAAAGATATTTCTATTGATATAAAATAGAGATTACAATAGTGACAACCTCTGTCGGCACGTTTGCGAATCGGAGAAACTGAGTCCTTCTTCAAAAGACGCATAAAGCCTTTAGTAAAATTGGTAAATTTAACCATGAATCTCCGCAAGAAATTTTCCATGCCTTGCAAACATTGAAGATGTCAAATGTTTCTCAGGGGAGACAATTGAAGTATTCCCTCAACCTTTAAGGGATCAACTCTTATACCCTCCTAGGAGACAATGAACCCTAACAAGTGACCAAACTTCACGCAAAAGATGCACTTATGAGGATTTAACCTAACCAAGTAATGGCAGCATCTCTCGAACACTAATCTCAAATGGTAGGAATGACGCACCCTTTAATGAGAATAAGCAGCAAGGTCATCCAAAAAGACTTCAATAATCGATTCGAGATCATGGAAAATCAAGGTCATAGCCCGTTGAAATGTGGCTTCGGTGTTTTTAAGGCCGAAAGGCATCTTTTGATATGCAAAGGTACCCCAAGGACAAATAAATGCAGTTTTATGTTGGTCCTCAGGTTTGATCTGTATATGATTGTATCCGGAAAATCCATCCATAAAGGAAAATACCTCACTTCCCGCACACTCATCCAAAATTTGATCAATAAATGGTGTGGGAAAATTATCCTTAGGACAGGCACGATTCAAGTCAAGGAAATCAATGCATATACGGATCGCTCCCTGCTTCTTATCAACCGGAATGACATTTGAAACCCACTTTGTTAATCGAACAGGATAAATAAAACCGACATTTAACAACTTAACTATCTCAGCCTTAATCGTGGGTGCTTTTCTAGGATTCACAACACGCAAGTGTTGTCAAACAGGCTTTGCACCTGGGTAGGTCTTGATTTCATGTTCGACAATACGAGGGTTGATACCTGGCATTTCCTCGTATGACCAAGCAAATATATCATGAAACTATTTGAACAACTCAGTATACTCTTGAATCTCAGCATGGGAACATTCTACCCCAATATAGACATTCTCAATCTTGCTAGGATCATGAGAGATATTGATAGGGATGGTAGGAGATATATTCACCATGTTTCCATCAGCCATCGGACCAGGAGAGCTCAATGGAACCATGGGACTACCAATTCTCTCACTAAGAATCTCCCTAAAGTCCTCACACTCCAAACGGTCAAGCTTAGGAAGAAAATAAGATCTATGATGTAACTCTTCCCAAGGTGGCTCAAACCCAGACATGGCCTCAATAATAGCTTCATCTGATGGAAAAACACTATCAAGGAAATCATGTGCATGAGAAGACTCAACTGCCTATGCAGGCAGCACATATGGGTCCTCCTCTTCCATCCGCAAAGAGGAAGGACTAGGCTCTACAACACATTCAAGATTCACTTGATATGCTATCATTGCTGCAGGCAATGACACAACCATTTTGATAGGCTTACTCGAAGGACTCGGTGTAGGAAGGATCCAAGGATCTTCCATATGGGTAGTGCAAAAAGACACCAAACTCAATGAAGACTAAGCCCCATCAGAACTAGACCCGATCATAAGAACGAGTGTAGGACAACTAAAGGTTCCCATAAGGGATGGATACATGCCAATGCCCACACTCCCAGCTGCCAGATGAGAATGAATGATAATTGAGATAGAAGCTCCCAATGATGCAGTAACACTTGGATTTTTGAATGATGTCTGATCAATCATAACAATCTTCCCATTAAATGGAAAGAATACAACTAGAGATAGAGAAGAAGCTATGGCTTGCATACTATACATCCAATTCCTACCCAGTAACAGATTGTAATCAAGGGGCGCATCAACCAACTCGACCTCGATCACGACGGTCTTCCCTCCCAAAAGGACCTTAAGAGAAGGAAGAATTCCATGCGGTCGAAATGATCTACCATCAAAAGCAGTCAACATGGTAGCTTATTTAGACAACTCAGGGGAACCCAAACCCTTCCAACATGATAAAGACATCATGGAAGCAACAACGCCTTTGTCAATCACAGTGCGTTTGATGGTCATGTTAAGACATTCTACATGAATCAAGAGAGACACATAGTAAGGCAAGCGAGGCTGTAGTCCTGCGATTTCAAATTTGATGACGAAGGAAGAGTTATCATCGTTAACACCAAGAGCAGAAAGCAAAGCCTTCCTTTGCGAAGGACAACTATGAAGTACTTCAAGTGTGGACATCGCACAAGGAGTGTGTCCCAAATCCTCGACAACAAAATAGTTTTGGTCAGCTTAGGAATTAGGATTGTGTCCCAAATGATTTAGGACTCCCTTAGGAATGTGAGGTGTGACTTCAGGTTTATCCGCAGGGTTTTCAATACGCAAAGGACTCCTGGGTGGAGCAGGTTCCTTTCCAAGGTTTGGTTGTGACGAATCATAGTCCTTCACACAAGTCACAACCTTAGTAGCACACACCATGTTGATGCAACCATGATCACTACTGGCTTCCGATGGATCTTGATCTCCACGAGACTGATCATTGGTCCTTGAGTTCATGTTTTGATTATGGGGTAAAGGATTGGTCAGCACAGTTGGGCCCTATGCTATGAATCTCAAGGTGTCTTCCATATGAGGGTACAAGTGAGTGAGGTGGTCATCCTTACAAAACTTGCAAGGAAAATTAACCTTACATTTAGACTACTTGTCCCCCCAGCATTGCAGGTGTTTTGATCATTAAAATTGGCATTTTCATTCCTATTCCCACCCTTCATAGGTGAAAATAGTGCACATAATGCCATTTGTTGAGGTGGGGATTTCAGGTTGTCGTGGAACTTCATATGCCCCTAATAGGTCAGAATGTTTGTACACACCCAAGATATATTAATGTAAGGGGGCTTAATTTACCTAGCCTACAATGGCTAGGACATTTTTGGGATTGTTGTTGGGATGAGGGTCATATTAATTGCGTTGGTTGAGGGTGAATATATTCCTATTAAAGGGAAACATCATGATGTGGAATACTGAATAATAAAATTCCTACATGGTGTACATATAAATACAACCCAAAAGGATATTCTAGTTTATTTGTGCATCAAATACTTTGATATTGATCATTATCTTCTTGCGCATATCTCAAAGGGAAAATTTCGGTAGAATCCTCTTAGTTGTGATGGTCTCCCATCATATGCACAATGGGTGATAGATGAGGGGAATAATTTGATTGGGCCTAATATTCTCTAGACATTAGACTACATCACACATGTATGCATCTTAATCAGTAATGCATTGAAAAATCATAACGTTCTTAATGGAAACTGAAACTTGTAATGAGACTACTGAGGGTAGTCATTGTTCACCTTTATAGAGATCAAACATCATAAGGTGCGAGTTAGAAGGGTCAACAATGATTAGTGCATTAATAATTCCTTACTTTGGATTGGGAATGACTTGAATACTTCTAAAGTGGGAATATATGTTGGGGATTGAGCCAACTCATCCACAATACTGTATCTATGGTAGGATTTCATGTGAGTATTATGAGCAGTATGCCTAAGTGGGTCCTTTGGGATCCTCAGGATTTGTTCAGTGCTTGGGCACAATTCTTGCAAAGGGAATCCCAAGGGAATAGCTACATCCTTCCCTTGAGGGGGTTCAACATCACCATACCATTTGGCTTGAGTTTGGAGGTTAACATCTATTGTGTTCATGAATTTTTTTGAAAGGGGTGATCGCTTGTGGAATAAGGTTACACATTCTGGGTGACCACCTCTTGGTCTGGAAAATGGTTTCTGCAAGATAGATTATCAAGCATGTGGTGCATTAGGTTCCTAAGGGCAGCTTTCTTCTATATTTTTCTTTTCTTCCACAAGAGGTTGGAAATTAGGGATGACCAAGCAATGGTGAGTATAGTTACCGTACTCTCCAAAAATTGAGTAGGAATAGTTTGTCTACAGGTTAGAATATTTTTATTATCTAGGAGGATTATTAGCATCGACATTATAGTTACTTGGGTTCTGATTTGACTAGAGAGGTGGGTTTCCCCCTTTACCTAGATATTGGTTTTGTTGTTTATTAGCTTTCTTCTTCCCTTGATTTTGAGGATTTTGGGGGTTAGTAGTGTTTAACTACTCAAACTATTGAGTTTGTTGTGCCAAAGAAGGTTGCAATAAATTTACCCCCATGTGAGAGACATGGGGTAAAAACTCTCAGGACAACAGAATGGGTGATAAGCATTATTCTAATGTGGTGGGATATATATGTTTTGTGATTCATATGATTTGGATGTGGGAGATGACTATTTGATTTTTTTTTAGGTACCAACATTGCTTATATTATATTTGGGTAGCTATAGTTATATGGGGTGCCAACAGAAGAAAGTATGGGTACATACTAGATATCCATACTAGATGGAATAGGATTTGGGTAAGGAGGACATTTTTCCTAATAGAAATGGACCCAATAATCCCATCAATTGAATATTATGACCACACATCATAGGTATCCAGAGATCGATGTCAAGGGGAATCAAGTAGGATGGTATATAAGTAACCTGATTATGTGTAAATGAGATCAAATTTTTGGGCATTGAGGATGGTATCTTCCTTAGTTTAGGGTAGATTGGAGTTATTTAATGAAAAAACCCATAAAAAATTGAGGTTGTATATCTATTTTTCACATTGTGTGTCATCTATGCCAGTCGTGGTTATCATCCACTATGCTGGTAGAGGTATTATGTTGAAATTATATGAGAATATTGAGGTTGAGGTTGTTACATATGGGATGATGAAATTAAGTGAGAAAGGTAGTGACTACTGTCCCAAAGGTGGTATGATATTCCTTTGGTAAACTTAGATATCATTTTATAACTATTCCTATAAGGGTTTGATGGAAGACGAAAATAATCACTGAGTGATATACTATGCTATTGGAGTAACACCATAAGTGGAAATATATGACATCATTTGTAATATTGTCTTCTTGTTTCTCTTGAAACTTAAGTATGTGTAAGGGGATCTTATAAGGCATATAAGGAAATTTTATATAATGTTCTAAGGGTTCATTGATCATTTTAGCTAGATTGAGGAGATTCAAGCTAGCCATGAAAGGGAGGTTGAAATTAGGTTCCACCATCATACATTGTGTATTGTTTCCTTGGGGAAGGGAATGAGGAGTATGTGGAGGTGATAGTTTTATTCAATGTGAAGAAGAGGATGTTGTGTGGCCTCCTCCCAAAGAGGGAGAAGGAGGGGGTGGATTTCCTTTGTGGGGTGGAAATAAAGCGACTCCTCTTACATAAAAGGAGAGGAAAAAGAGTCCAAATTATCTATGAGGAGAGAAAATGAATCAAGTAATGAGAAACCTTTCGTAGAGGATCTTATCAACGTGTCATGTGAGTGGCCCTGGATAGAGTATATCCCTCGTGAACCATAAGGATAGAGTGAGAAAACACCCCTCAAGAGAGGGAAAAGGTCTTGCATTCTATGGTACTTCCTTAGGTGGTTTTTTTCATCAACGATGGAATTATTTTGTGACAAATGAGAGTGATGATGGGTCTAAACAAAATTTCACAAATGGAAATTTATTCCAACAACAACAGATGCAAAATAGTGCAAAGTGAGTGATATATACTATGTTTTTTTAGAGCAAGTGATCCCACATGTAGGTTATTTTTAATATGGGTTATGTGAACTTGTATTTAGAAAGAAAATAAATGTAAAATCCCTAAATAACTAACATCCTTCCTCTCAAATGTAACTAGGAATTCCAAAAGAATAATTTCTGGTGGTAAAGTAATCATCCCAATGATTGACTATTGAACACAACAAAGAGTCAGTTAAACCAATAATGGGACTATGTTCTAGAAGTACCAGAAAAAAATTTGAATAAAAGTATATGAATATAGGAGTAATTTGTGTAATATCCCCAATTAAAAACTAGGAATATCAAACTCAAATTTCTCAATAGAAAAGAAATTGATTTGGAATTTTTTTAAATGCAGATATTTGTTTTAATAACAATGGACCCAAATCCCAAGTTTCACTATCTTTCAAGACATGAACTCTTCCTGCATGGTTGTTTTCCATCTTGTGTCAAGTGATGGTTCCTGATATGTATGAGGATAAGATACAATCAAAATAATAATATCTCTAAAATATTCAATTCACAACTAGAGGAAGAATTCTGAAATCGAGCTCTAGTCTTTCTAGAGTCTAGTAGACCTCCAACAAGATCACGAACTGCTTGTATAATTTTCTCATCCCACTTTGGCCTTATGGGTGAGTAATGATCTGTATGCATGTCATAAAAATCATATTTAATATCAAAATCAGAAAATTTATATAAATAATCATCACTCACATCATCATTGATTAGAGGAAGTGAGCATTCCCCCTTGACTAGTTCGGTCTCCTGCATGAGCTCTTCTTCGAACTGTAAAATTATTTCAAGGAATGTTTTATGACATGAGGGATCAAATAGATTGTATCCCTTTTAACATTCAGAATATCCAACCATTATTTACTCATTTTTTTGATGTTTCAAGGCCTTTCTCTTCTTGATAGGAATTTTATCCCAAGCCTTTGAGCCAAAAACCCTGAAATGAGAAACATTTCGCTTGTGACCACTCCAAGCATCAAATGGAATTTTACTTTGCAATTATTTGTGTGGAACTCTATTATAAACATATGCATCACAGTCGATGGCTTCATCCCATATATTAGGAGACAAATCCCTATCCTCCATCATCCATGTAGCCATCTCCTTTAGAGCTATGTTCTCGCGCTCTACAACACCATTTTTTTGTGGTGTGTAGGGCACCGAATGATGCATATGGATGCCACATTACTCATAGAGTTTCCGTAATTTCTTGTTGACATAATCCTTTCCATTTCCATTCCTAGTAAGAACCTTGATTTTATTTACACTCATGTTCTTAACTAAATTCTTGAACACTTTGAAAGTCTCAAAAAATTCATATTTTTGCCTGAGAAAAAACATCCAGCATTACCTAGAGAAATCATATATGAAAATAAACCCAAAAGTACCTTGAATTTTCTTATGACGCTTTGGGAAGAGGCCCTATAAGATATTAATGGATCATATCAACCACTTGGATTTCCCTCGTTTCCTTTCTTTTGTCATATTTCCGCTCGACATGTTTCCCCACTATGCACCCTTTGCATATTCCTTGGAAGAACTTGATGCTATGAATCCCTTAAAACATGCTTTCCTTGCTCAGTGATTGAAGGTACCTATAATTGAGATGTCCAAATCTCTCATTCTACATTTTTCTGGTCTCCTTGGCATGCGATGGGAGTAAGGTAGGAAGTGAGAGAACTTATACATTCTCGAATCATGGTCAACAAAACCCACAACTACAACTTGGCATGTAGATATTTTTGAGACCTATACAACATTTTGAGTAAATGTTACTCTCTTGGCTGAGACTATGTGTGTTCTTTGATAGAAAAAGAGTAGTTTTGTTGCAATATTAGGTATATATAACACATTGTTAAATTACTCATTGTCTAGATCGATTTGACCAATCCCTTTGGCTAGGATCTATGAATCATCACCCATGAGGATGGATGTACCATTGTAAGGATGTAGGGAAGAGAAGGAATCATGCATGGAAGTCATGTTCCTTTAGGCTCCCGAATATATGATGAAGGAATAAGAGCATGAAAATCCAACAACCAAAGCATTGTATCTTTCCTTGTTCTCTGAGCTTGAACCAACCTCTTTCTTCCTTGTGACTTCTGGTAGGGGAATGCTGTTCTTATCAAGGGGTCGTGTCATCATGTTAATGGTTTTCTTCATGCATGCACTCTTTGGATTCCAACCTCTATGACAATAATTGCATATTTTCTTCTCTTTCTTCTTATTCTCTTTTTCCTTTCTAGGATTTGAACCCCCATCTGAATATTTGGGATTCTCCTGCTTCTTCTCTTGTTGCTTTGAATATTTGGATTGATTTTAAACATCTTAAGAAAGATATTGAACCCTGGTCGATTTGAGGGTACTCATTTGCACCAATTTCTATTGTTCTTGAGTCAAAAACTCCATGAAGTCTTCCAATGGAGGTATTCTCCAATTTAGAACTGCTAGATTGCGTGACTAGAATGTGGAGATAAACAATTAATACATAGGGCCTAGATTCAAAAGAATGGATAAGATCAGTTCTCCTCTTTCTTCTCAATTCTGCACTATTTCAGTTGAAGTACTAAGGACTTGAACATTTTGAATAAATCTTGGATCATCTCAAAGTGAGTCGGGATCAAAGAGATCAACTCATATTCAACTTGGTGTCCTCTCATCAATATTCCCAAAAAGTGACTCAATCTTGAATGAAAATTCACTGGTTTTGTAAGTCTATCTACATGGAAGAGAAGGTCCCTCAAAATAATGAGACAAAGCATCCTAACTGCTTCATCCAACCTGCTGAAGTACTTCAAATTTTCCACTACAGAGTTTGGCTTGGTCCAGTTCCCATGGTTACTCCGTAGAGGCATTTCAACCTCAGCTTCATCACCATTTTGGAATTCCTTTAAAAATAAATGAATGGGGTAATCTAGACGTGGCTCTACTCCATTTATGCTTCCGCACTAAGTGACAAAGACACTCGAACTACCTGCAATGCAAACACTCAAAATATTTTGGCTGACGCCCTAGAATGCAAATGAAACTCTCTAAATTCAACTTGCACCTATAAATATATATAATACCATGTGAAAATATGATTCAAATTAATATATAATAGCTAAGGGAAACTCACAACTGAATAATTTCACAAACAATGGAGAACTACAGTGAAAAGAGAAAAATTAACACATAGGAGTAGTGCTAATAACTGGAGTTTCTATTATTGTCCAACATGTAAATATGTCTCAAACATGATTATAATAAAAAAATATAAAATCATTATCCTTTGGAAGAAAATTGGATGCATACACGTGGTACGCTTATATTGGACTTTAATCCCTCCTAGGTGGACCAATAAGCTCCCAAACAACCTCAAATGGTCATGAGTGGCCACGTGAAAATGGATGAAGCATCCTAGGACAAAAATGAAGGTAGGTTAGGTGTGTTGGAGTACATGGGTAAGTGGGAGTGTCTCTAGGAAGAAATAAATGGCCCAAAAGAGATAAAAATTCCCAAATACCATTCATGGGTGCCTTTGGTCAACCAGTTTCCCTGTTTTAAGGAGTGGGAGTGCACCAAGGACTTAGAAGTCATATATTAGGGAACATGTGTCTCTATAATAGTCAAATGAGTGCATTTGGGTGCATTAATGAGTCCAAAACAACCAAATACATTGCTAGACCAACATAACCAATGTTTGGACCATATGAAATCAGTTCAAAACAAATGAAAGTGTGTCCTAGATGTATGTTACCATGGTACTAGGTAGTATGATGCTGCAACAATTTTTATGAGATAATGATTCTTTGGGAAACATTAATTCCTGTATAATGTTATTTTTGGACTCATGGATAGTTGATTTACCTTGTAATTTGAATTAGGAGACACCTCCCTTCATTAGTGGGAATTACAACTCCCATTGGGCCCACTTTTTCCCTCATGCATCCTCACCTATTGTTTTTGTCTATTGGAATATCATCATTGCATTATTCCTTGATTCAAGGATATTTTTCCTCATTTGGTAGACTCCTCCTTACACTTGTCATGACCTACCCAAAATTTCAAAATGATGGGGAATGGAACATTATTTGGAGGTGAAGAGGTGTCAAGTAACATTTCATGAGCCAAATAATTCGAGTTGGTGAAGAGGAGTAAATCCCCATGGAAGAGGAAGAGACTAGTAAGGAAATGTGTGCCACTTGGTTAGATATTCCTTGCATTCTATTAGAAATTCATACTTGATTGTATACCTATGACAATATCGCATGATAGGGATAAAAATATCCAACAAGAGGGAACATTTGGGGGTTAGTGGAAGACATTTGAGTTTGGAAGAAAATGGTATCATGATGGAGAGGAAAAGTGTGACTAATGCTTGCTATATATTGAGCTTAGTTGATTCCAAATCATGGTTTCATGATGCTCTCTGTAATGTGTTTCCTCTGCTCTCTATAAGTTGAATCACAGAAATACATATGCAAAATTCACACATTTCCAAGCAATTGTTTGACTAGTTTCCATGTGTTGGTTTCCATTTCGAAGGAGTTCTGTATCTAATATGCTTTAAGAATTTTCTATGATGTTAAAGTCTATTCAGTAGGATATTTTTCTATATATTTTATACATTATTCATTATATGTTATGAACCATTTCATGTACATTTTATGATTCGGGGTAAAGCTATCAATGTCATTTACCTTAAGCAATATCAATAGTTTTCAAAAATTATAACCACATATAATTAAATACAATGAGGTATAATAGCATTCCCCATACTCCTTGTATCAATTTTGGAGGGTTGCATATGAGTTGGGAGGCCCTTTTTGCTTACAGCGTGTGAGGAATTTCACCACAATTTACTAGTAAATTTTCCCTATTTACGAGTAACCTAAAATTAGGTTGCATAGGTATAAAAATAGTTGTAAAGTGACCAGAGAGTCTATTGAGAGGTATTAATACTCACCATATCATTCCCTATGAATTTTGATACCCTTTTGTTCCATTTGGAACTCCTAGATCTGAGACTAGTTAAACTAAATTTGCCTCAAATTGTGCCTTTGTCTTGAAATTCCAAATTGGGATATAACAATGGTATCAGAGAATGATATTAAAACCTGTTGGAGTTACCTATTCATGTTTCCTAATGATAATATATCTCCATTATAAATTTATACTAAAGACATTAACATTGGAAGAGAATAAGGTGAAGAAGTTAGTTCTGCGTACAAGAAGATTAGGGAAAAATTAGAATCTGCAAATATGGAGGATAAGGAGGATAATGAGGACCTTAAACAATTATTGAAGGAATCTATTGGAAATATGACCAGACATTTTATGCAAGGGTTTGAGTTGTTGTCTATCCAACTTGGGGGACAGTTAACACCCAGAAGTAGTAATACTACACCTCATGATGAGAAGAAGGCCTATGGTGAAGTTAATTTTTCAAAGACTGGACCTTGTAGCAGAAACCATGAGTTGAAGAATCAGAATAGACCTAAAATACCTAATTTTTTAGAGTCCAAAGATATCCTTTACACTACTTATGGTTTGAAGGAGGAAACCAATGATTGGCATCAACTAAGTGGAGAATGTAGGAAAGTCCTACCTTTCGATCAATTCATCATGGCCTCTCTTTAGGAGGAAGTGGGGATATGACACCTTCTCTAAATCAGGAAATTAAATTATTCCATTGGAAAAGTAACTATTCCTTCCTTTCATGGTTCTTCCCAAATGTATTCTAATGCTACAAAAACTAAGTGTGTATTTCCAGTTGAGTCCTATGGTTGAAGAAGATGCACTAGAAATGGCAATTCTACATATTGAAGGAGAATCCAATGATTAGTGGTTTCATGGTATTATAAACTTGGTACATAATAATATTTAATCCTATGTAGGGTTCACCAATTACTTAATGGATATATTTGATAGGAAATACCCTCAACATCATTTCAAATAATTAGCACAATCAAAGCAAGAAGGAGCCCCTGAAGCATATATGTTAGAATTTGAAAATATCTCACTAATGGTTTCTAATGTTTCTATGGCTAAGTTGGTTTGACTATTTACTGAAGGGTTGACAGAACCATTTAAAGGGATCATGAAACCCCAAAATCTAGCTACATTGAAGTATGCCATGAATTTGAAAGAATACTTGTAGAATGTGTTTCCAAAAACAATATTCCTCCCTAAGCGTAATTTTCCTTCCATATTCAATTTGGGAGAAAACCATCGCAAAAGGACTGTTTTTTCAAGGAGAACAAGGAATGGAAAAGAAAATAATAACTCAAAATAAATAAGTTGTGCTTCACATGTTAGAAACCTTGGGTTTTTAGAATAATCAACCCATAGTTACCCATATTTGACATTAATTAGATCATTTTTGTCTTATTCCTAGATTCCTAGATTGCCTCTCTATGCTAGTTGACTTCTACATGTTTGTAGAAGTCAATAATTGCTAAAATGGGTCATGGAGCACTTTGGAATCATCCTGGAAACATATTTAGCATGTATTCTTTATTCTTGGTTCCTTAAAGTGCATATCTACTTTTTCTGAAAGATGCCTTGCTTTACAACAGTTTTAAGGAATAAAGGAAAATCTAGTCTAGGGGAACTTGCCTTGTTTTTTTACTAGATCATCATCCTTAATTTTCTTCAAAAAAAAGCATGAATGAGTTTTATTTCCACAACTTATTATCTTTCCCACTTGCTTTAGCTAATTTGTGAGGATATTCATGGATTTGGAAAGTCCTTTTGCACCTATGGGGGATTTGAATTGATTTAGTAAGCCTTCTTTTTTACTAATTCGAATAGAAAGCTACTGATTTTGAATATCTCATGTAATTATATATTTTATCAGCCTATTACTTCATATTCTTGGCTTATGTACACTTATTCAATACATGATTAAGTTATGCTCCAATTTCAGTCTCCTTTGTTTGAATTTTTCATTTTTGATTAGCAATTTTGTGAGTGTAATTGATCTATCTCTTGGGTTCAATTTACACATGGTATCAGAGCCTTGGTATATCTATTTTTATCGTTCAAAATTTTTACTGTGGGTTCAACATCACTGTCTGGGAGCACATTCTACTGATTCAAGGGCACATGAGCTGAGATATGGAACAATCTCAAAGGATCATCTTGACTCCATTCAATTTCTTCGAATGGAAAGCTGAGATGGAGATAATGTTGAGAGAGAAAGGTATCTATAGGGTTTCCATGGCTATTGAGGTAGAGCCTAGTGCATCTGGAGAGAAAATCAAATGGCACAACAGGAGGGATGAGGCCTATGGTCTTTTGTGTCTGAGTATTTCAAGAGACCTCCTGTTTCATCTTGATTCATTGACATATCCTGATGAGGTGTGGGAGAATCTTGAAGATATTTTTGGAAAGATAGATGAGATGAGAGGAAATCAAATTGAGAATGAATTGATATCCTTGATCCCCAGTAGCTTCGAATCATTGCAACTCTATTTTACCAAGTTTAAGGCCCTTGTTTTGCAGTTAAAACAATGTGGGATTGAAAAAGAGGAGAAACTAGTTTTGACCATTCTCTCAAAGCTTGGTCCTGACTATTCAATGTTTTTTTTGAACTTCTATGCCACTAAATTGATAGCTCGAACTTGGAATATTCCCAAGCTTGTTGAGTTCATGGAATCCCTCACCAGAAGCAAGATAAATTGGTGATGATGGGCACCATCAAACCTTCCAAAGACCAAGATTTGGTTGCTATAGATTCGAAGGTGGATTCAAAAATAAAGAAAAAAGATAAAAATCCACCTGAGAAAAAGAGAGATAAGGAAAAGTCTTAAGAGGAGTCCTCAGGCTCCAAGAAGAACTCCCAGAAGAAGAAGAACAAAGGAGAAATGAGCAAGTGTGCATACTGCAGTAAAGGCTTTCATCTTGAGAGATATTGCATGAAAAAGAAAATTGACATGTTGACCCAACTCCTGGAGAAGAACAACATCTCCCTTCCTGATTAGTCAAAGAAAAGGGAAGGAGGATTAAATTCAGAAGACAAGGAGAGAGTACATGCCTTGGTTGCTCGCACCTCAAGCTCACCTAGCTTCATCATTGATTCTAGAGCTTCCAGACATATGGTTTCGACAAGGGAGATCTTTTCCTCTCTTGTCATGTCGAAAGGTCCACCAATAGTTTCGGGAGATAACTCTCTGACGGGCAATATGGAAAATGGTAGGATTGATCTTGACCATGGTAATTTAAATAATGTGTTGTATGCTTCGGGTCTTGCATATAATCTCTTGTCAGTGTATCATATGAATCACATTGGGTCTCCAAAGAAAGTCATATTCTCCCCCAACGAAGTTGAAATCACTAATATTTTGAATGGTAAAATTATATCAAAAGTTGTTGTTCATCACACTTCAAAGGTATACAAGTTTTCCCATTTTCTACCCTACTCAAATCCCTATGCTCTTCTTACTCATGCTAATGAAGCAATCAATCTTTGGCATGAAATATTTCTCCATTTTAACTACATTTTTCTTTTTTATTTGAGTGAAAAATACATGGTAATAGCGTTACCAAAGTTCAAGTTTTCTAAGGGAGTCTGTCAAGGTTGTATCCTAGGAAAACACCGAGAGCACAAGTATGAGAGAGCTATTCATGAGAGAAATTTTGCACCTCTTGAGTTGGTCCATAGTGACATTTATGTTCCATTCCCTCATATATCCCTGAGTCAATACAAATATGCACTCACCTTCATAGATGACTTTTCTAGGCATTGTTGGGTTTACTTCCTAAAGCATAAGTCTAAAATTTTTGACCTCTTCAAAGTCTTTAGAGCCTTGGTTGAAAACCAGTCTGGGAGGAAACTCAAGATCCTTAGATATGAAAATGGTGGTGAGTATGTCAATTCTGATTTCATCCAGTATTTCAAAGATGAAGGTATCTAAATGCAACATTCTATTCCTTACACACCACAACAAAATGGTGTTGATGAGAGAAGAACATATCACTGAAGGAGATGGAAACTTGCATGATGGAGGCTAAAAATTTGCCACCTAGGTTTTGGGATGAGACTATAAACTATGCATCCTATATCTAGAATAGGGTGCCACATAAGAATATTTATGGTATGAATCCTTTTGAATCTTGGAGTGGGCACAAGCCAGATGTGACCCATTTCAGGATTTTTGGCTTAAAGGCTTGGGCTAGAATTCCAACTGAAAAGAGGAAGGCTTTGCAACCCCAAAGCCAAGAGTTCCTATTTGTTGGGTATTCTAAATATTCAAAAGGGTAAAATATTATAAAATTGAGCACTAACAAATATTTCATTTAAATAAGTGTTCAATTCGAAGAAGAGCCTTTAGCAGCAGTTGAAGTTGGAGAGTCCTCTTCACCACCACATCCATTGATTGTAAGTGAAGAGACTAATGAGTTTGATGATTCTGATATATATGATAATGATGAATTAATTTCATATCCTAACATCCCAACAAGACCAAAGTGGGCAGAAAATACCATTCATGTAGGTGGGGAACTAACTGGAAATCCTAATGACACTAGGAGGACTAGATCTCAAATTGAGAGTGCCCTTTGTGTAAAAGATCCAATATTTGCTGAGAAGTGTTATTTGATGATAGATTATGATCCACATACATATGAATATGAAGCACATGATCCAATATGGAAAACAACCATGAAATAAGAATTCATCTCGCTCCAGAAGAACAACACATGGGAACTGGTTGATCTCCCCCCAGGTAGAAAGCTAGTGAAGTGTAAGTGGGTCTTTAAAACTAAGTTTCCTCCTGATGGTTCAAATTTGAAATATAAGGAAATATTGGTATCCAAGGGATACTATTATGGACATGGTATTTATTACGATGAGACCTTTTCACCAGTGTCAAAGATGGACTCCATAAGGCTTGCTCTAGCCATTGCAGCTTCGTAGCAATGGGAGGTACATCGCATGGATGTAAAGTGTTCCTTTATGAATGGATATCTGAATGAAGATATTTACATGCAGAAAACATAAGGTTTTTCATCTAATCCATATTTATTGTGTAGGTTAAAGAAATCATTGTATGGGCTCAAGCAAGCCCCCAGGGCTTGGTATGCCAAGATTGATAGCTTTCTACTGTCACTAAGTTTTGCTCAATGAAATTATGATCCTAATGTATATTTGAAGCTGATTCATGGTTCCTTAATGATTATTGTTATCTATGTGGATGACCTACTAATTACAGGAAGTTCAAAGAAAGAGATTGCCTCCTTGAAGGATGCAATGAACCATGCCTTTTCTATGACAGATTTGGGATTGTTGAGCCAATTATTAGGTCTTGAAATTCCTCAATCCCAACATGGAATCAAGGTTCATCAGCTAAAGTATGATTCATATTTTCTCACCAATTTCAGCATTAAATATTGCAAGCAAAGAAAGACACCAGTCCTTTCAGGAGTTAAGCTTGAAGAAGAAGGTTCTTCTCCTATGGTAAATAATACACTGTAAAGGAAGTTGAATGGGTGTTTTCTTTATCTTACACATATTTGAACTGGATTGTCTTATGCAGTTAGTGTGGCTTCAAGATACATGGATCAGCCTCATGAGATCCATTGGAGAGAAGCCAAGAGGATCCTAAACTTTGTTAAGGGAACAAGGACCCATGGGATTTTCTACAAAGAAAAATGTGACTTAGATCTAGTTGGATTTACTGACAGTGATTGGGAAGGTGACAACAAAGATTGAAATTATACCTTAGGATATGTGTTCATGCTTACAAAAGGACCAATCAGCGGGTCAAGTAAGAAGCAGTGTGCCATATCAGTCTCATCTACAGAGGTAGAGTATAGAGGAGTTGTAAATGCAGCTACTCAATGTTTATGGTGGCAGGGGATACTTGGAGAATGTGGGTTCGAATCAGAGTTTTCAATAGTAATCGATTGAGACAATCAAAGCACCATTTGAGTCTCCACTAATTTAGTTCAAAGACAAAGAACCAAGAACATTGAGATCCATATGCACTATATCAGGGGGCTTGTGCATGATGGTACCATTGCTCTAGTCTACTGTGCATCTTCAAAACAAGTAGCATATATATTCACCAAAGTATTTTGTGAGAAGACCTTCAATAATCTCAAATCACTGCTAGGGATTTCTGATTATGTGGTGAAGAATGATTGATAACAATATTTCCAAAATTTTGTTTCCTGTCCATGTTTAAGGGAGGATTTTCCCATTGGGTTTTTGCCTCTTTCCTTGGTTGTATGGATATGCAGTATGTAAAAGGGTTACTAAGCCTTGTTTCTAGGCCCTATAATTTTTTGATATTTACTCATAAAGTCAGGATTAAGGGGGGTTTTTAGAATAATCTACCCATAGTTACCCATATTTGACATTAATTAAATCATTTTGTCTTATTCCTAGATTCCTAGATTCCCTCTCTATGCTAGTTGACTTCTACATGTTCCTAGAAGTCAATACTTGATAAACTGGGTCATGGAGTGCTTTGGAATCATCCTGGAAACATATTTAGCATTTCTTCTTTATTCTTGGTTCCTTAAAGTGCATATCTTCTTTTTTTGAAAGTTTCCTTGCTTTACAACAGTTTTAAGGCATAAAGGAAAATCTAGTCTAGGGGAACTTGCCTTGTTTTTTGACCACATCAACCTCCTTCATTTTCTCCAAAAGAAAGCATGAATGAGTTGTCCTTACACCACTTATTATATATCACACTTTCTTTAGCTAATTCATGAGCATCTTCATGGATTTGGAAAGTCCTTTTTGCACCTATGGGGGATCTGACTTGATTTAGTAAGCCTGCTTTTTGACCAATTTGAATAGAAACCTAGTGCTTTCAAATATCTCATGTAATTATATATTTGAGAAGCATATTACTTCATATGTTTATGTTATGTACACTTATTCAATATAGGATTAAGTTATGCTCAATTTTAGTCTCCTTTTGTGTGAATTTTGCATGTTTGATTAGCAATTTTGTGAGTGTAATTGATCTATCTATTGGGTTCAATTTACACATGGGTTCTAGGACATAGGTGTGCAAAAGGGAAGGCACACTACATTGAGGTTTTATCTAAATATGAGGAAGAGGAAGGATAGGAAGAAACATAGCTTGCAACCTAAGCATAGGGGTATGAAACATAATAAGAAGACCAACCCACTTCTGAGACTTGAAAAAATGTAGTACTTTCAGGTGTACCTAGATTTCACACCCTTGGAATCAAGGCTATCATACAAGGCCAAAATGTTATGGTCCTATTGGATGGATGAGCCACTCATAATGCAACGTCCCCAATCCTCCGACCGACGAAGATGATGCTTCCAAACCCTCCAACAACTGGGCATCTAGCCCCACCATCGATCTAGTCGTGTTATGTTTCTGCAATTGGGATCATTGCCAATGGTATATCATGCTATCCAACACATAATGATTTTGGCATGATGTAAACATGCACATTAATTAAAATGAACCTACAGCTAGCTATGGCGGTGCAACGTTAATGAAAAGGGCATGATTCCTAAGGATAAGAGGGGGTATTTCTAAACCTGGAACCCATGGGGAAATGCCATATGTGAAACATTAAACCCCTATTTTAGTTGAGGTAGTTAATGCTGGGTAGGAGTGGGTGGAAAGCTTGCCCCCATGTGCCTCCACAGCTGGTTCAGTCACGCACGAGTTGGGAGTGGTCTCCTCATGCATTGTTTGGGATGCTGACCATCTATCCACTCTCTCTGGGATCGTGGGATGTTCATTTTACTCTTACAAAGCAGAGATAAAATGGATTACAATCCATTGCATGGGGGTTCACCCTTCCCTCTCTCACACCGATTGTCAGTCTGTGGTTATGTTTTTCCTTCTCTTCACGTAGGGAGTCGGTGTTCACTCCACCATTTCCGACTGTGAAAATGTGTCATGGCTTCATTGTTGAGGAAGGACCATTTGTTTTGTAACGTTGTTGGCTGTGTCTGGATAGTGTAATATCCTATTACTTCATTGGGAACCAGGGCTGTTGTTCTTTCCCTGAATTGGGATTTGTTGTGGTTTCTTCATGG